>JANIJH010000002.1:9139906-9150239 GCA_024520975.1 Erythroxylum areolatum | reverse complement strand
TTACCTACTAAATTTGTCCAAAGCTGCCAATCCTTTTTTAATCCATCCCATTTATTCTTAAATTATTTGTATTCATAGTTCTTCTTAGTTTCATGAGCAAACTTTGAAACTATATTTTTCCATCCAATCTTGTTAAAGTGAACATTTGATTGATTTCTAACTACTGTCTCTTCCACAAAAATTTTGATTAAAATTTCAAGAGTTCTATCATTCCACCCTGCTTTAACCCTTTTCTTCAATTTATCCCTACCTTGAATATCTTGACTTGGTATTGACATTTTCTATCAACAACAAAATCTCCACTGCATATAACAATGAATTTAACAAGTATAAGAAAATATAAAAGCATAATCAAAATGACATAGACAAAAGAATCATAAGCATTAAATCTTTTGTGAACTCAGCATTAAAAGTATAACAACGACTATGGAAGTTTATGCACATACAGAAGTAAAGAAAGTGACACACTTTGTAAGGAATTGCTATCTCACATACAAATTACTCATCATGTATTACTTTTACATGCCTACTTTGAATTATTGAGTACACTTAAAAGAATTATATAACTACTTTAAAGGACTAGCATCTTCACTCACGAGTTTGATGGAATCACCATGTCAAATTATGTATGCAATGGGCTATCTACAGAAGCTATTCATGTACTCTGTACTAAAATTAGCTTGTCATCATAACGACTTTTAGTTGGGATTGAGAGATAATACAATATGTGTGATCCAATTAGCTGTTGTTATAGAGAAGAAGATGTTAACTAACAGAAAGAGTCTCACTATGTGCCTAGACGGTAGAGACTAAAATGGCCGAAAATATTGTAATTTGTTATCGCCCATCATTTTCTTGTTATCCCACCTCCAATACTCTCTAGTAGGCATTGTGATTAGCAAATATTTAAATTAGGCAATCATATGAAATCAATGAACAAGTTGTTATGGCCTTGAAAAGAGGTTTGCGTTTAACGCAGACCCACATTTGAGTAGACGTCGTCTGCGTTGTTAACGCAAAAATGTCTGCATTCCTTCACAACGTCTGCGTTGTGAAGGAGGAGGATATTCGAGAAATTCCATAAAAAGTATACCAGAAACGTCTGCGTTGTGAAGGAGGAGGATATTCGAGAAATTATATACCTGTGAGTTGATCTTGAGAAGACGTATGAGAACAATCCAAGCATATGAGAACATACACGAAACAGAATAGTCGAAAGAAAAGAAACAAAAGAGTCACAATGATATGTGCGTAAGTGACGTAACTTTGGTCTACCCGAAAAAGCTGTATTTTAGCTTTTAAAAAAGTTATTTCTACTTCAAAAGTGCTTTGAAAGTTTACAGCTAAACATTCATTTTTTCCTTAAAATAGCTTTTGCGGTGAAAAAAAAGTACTTTTGGAACCTCCAAGAGCTGAACCAAACAGGTGCCAAAACTCCTTACGTCACCTTGAACCAAAGATACCATTTGATTAGATCTCCGCCCATTCGGTCTTTAGCCACTAGCCACAAACACACATATTATTTAATCACGATTGCTTGACCAATACATAATTCCACCCTTAAATTATATTATTAAAGTGAACTTAAATCTTAAAGGGTTGATAAGTTTTGTTGACTCCCCATTTTTATTAAGACCTAAAACTTGTAATTGGTAGTCATAAGAAAATGAATGGTCAAAGAGATAAAATAATTCTAATTTTTACACCTTAACATAAGTTAGACCTTAACATTTTGTTGTGGTCAAATTAAATTCTATTATTTCAAAATATTAAAGTTGAACTCTACGTAAATGAAAAATACAACGAAAATATGACTCCATCAATTTTATGTCACATCATTAGTAACATAGTAAAAATATATTATACTTTAATTTTTTAGGCCCAATGTTTCTTGTATGCACCACATAACCCTATGGGACCTAATCTTCTGTTTTAACATTAAAATTAAAAAATTAATTAAATATAAAGCAAAACCCTAATTAACAAGTACCTAATTTTGCAAATCCATAACCCTAAAACTCCCAATTTTCCTAATAAAACCACTAATGTTTTTCCTCTTCATTATCAATAAATGTTATCTTTAAGGATGAAAATAAGCTAGCCCATGAGCCTAAATTCATGTATTTTCAATAAACTGGTCCATGGTCCAAACTAAGTCCAGACTAATTCGAGATTTAACTTTTTTTTACAAAATGACATAGTTTTGTTTAGAATAGTTAGGCCTCTGATAGGCCTGGGTCTGGACAACTCAGGCCCAGACTCAAGTAAGAAAAATATGTTATTTTACACTTTAATTTTTAAAAAATTATTTAAAAATTATAACGAGCGGCTTATAGGTCAACCTATTGCCATTCCTAGTTATCGTCCTCGTCGCTAGCGGCCATCTTTAGAGTTGTCACTAGCTACCATCATCACCTTTGCCCTCTATGCAACTTAACTTTCCCTTCTCTTTTATGATAACTGGTAATATTTTCCACTTCTCCATTTCCCTTTTTTTGCTTAGTTCTAACAAATTTTACACATATATTTGAAGTCATCTTTGTTTTGTTTGTGCAAATATGCGAAAATACTATGCCTATGTCTATCTTGTCTCTACCTAAATCCTCTTTGTTTATTTTTTCATGTCTCATACATGGTCCCTACTGACCTAAAATGCAATCACTCATCCATATCCACCAAAATTTTATTAAAAAATACCTACATAGTATAAAAAGGATTGACTTATTAGAAGATATTAGGATATTAGGAGAATACAAGGGACATTACTTCCTGACTAAGTTTGAACCAAAAACATGTTATAGCTTTGTTTTAAAGACATAATAAACTAGATGAAATATTTAGATCATGTTGTTATTTGGTAGACATCTACAGTTGTAAGTTAGGATTTTGTCACATTAGAACTAAGAATTAGTAGTTGCAATGATTTTAGAGAAATGAGTAGGCCCATTTGTAAGAACCCACAAGCTTTTATTTCATGTACCTTACTGTTAGATCCCTAAGTCCAGACTGCGGGATCATGCGAGTGTTGGCGAGCCTTGGCCAATACTTGGTGCGCAAGTCGACACGAGGAAGGCGTGTTGACGAGGAAACAAGGCAAAGTCTTGTGAGTTGATAAACAAAACTCGAGGAATTTGTGAAGTAGGCGAGGGATGTAGGAAGCATTGGTAAAGATCTTGAGAGTAGGCGAGATTCGATACACGTGGGCATGCGTAGGTGTGCATTGAAGGAAATCTTTGATGAGACGTGAGATTTGGATGTGAGGCTGCACGAAGTTGACAAACTGAGTCATGTGAAACCTGAGGGTGTGTGAGAATACGTAAAGGTTGGCGAGACCCCACGAGGATGAGAGAAGGCATGTGAGCGCTACAAGACACATAAGCACTTAGTCGAAGGTATATAAAGTATGCGAGATTTTATACTAACTTAGATTGTGACTTAGTAAATCATGGAGCAACGAGACTACATCATGAGCGAGCTTGATCATGGAAGATGGACTTGTCCATGGACGTGCATTGATGGACCTATGTGCGGATAGGCCGTGGTGACTTAGAAAATACATCAGTAGTGCTTAAAGACGCATCTGAGTGGACAAGGGTTGAAGAAGAGAGGGCACTTGGAAATTCGTAAGCCCTACATGCCATCTTTAGTGCCGTTGATGAAGGTTGCTTTGCTATGATATCAGCTTGTGAATCAGCGAAAGAAGCGTGGGACACTTTGTAGACTATACATGAAGGATCGAAATCTGTGATAGCCTCAAAACTTCAGATGTTGGCTGTGAGATTTAAAGAATTGAAGATGGATGAGAGTGAAACATTGGAGACTCCATGAGAGACTGCTAACATAGCAAATCAGGCACATAAACTCGGAAAAAAGTATTTTAACCTGAAATTGGTTAAGAAGACACTGAGATCGTTGCTTTCGAGGTTCATACCAAAAATTGTGACCATCGAAGAAGCCCATGATATCACTGAATTGTATTTGGATAAGGAAATTAGGATTCTTACCAAATTAGAGATGACTTTGTTGAGGGATAATCAAGAGAAAAACAAAGAATTGGCATTGCAAAATGAGATTGGTAAAGTCTTAAATGACTTAGGAGATAAATCTGATGAGAATGAGGATATGGAGTTAATGACAAGAAATTTTAGCAATTGGTTAAAGAAAGTAAAAAAGGATAGATATGATTTTAGGCAAAACAGTGGGAGCTCATCAAATAGAAATTTCAAACAATAAGGGAAAACTTAAAAGGGTGATAGAAAAGTGAAGAAAATTCAATGTCATGAGTGTCAAGGCTTTAGACATGTGCATGCAGAATATGTTGATACTTTTAAGAAGAGAAAATAGAAGTTCTATATAAATACTTAGAGTGAGAACGAATCCGGAAGTGAGTATGGTAGTGAAGAAGAAGTTATGAATAGTACTGCATTAGTTGCTTTATATAGCAAAAGTCTAGTTACTTGCTTTGCAACAACTAAGAAGGAAGTAACTGATGACGAAAACGTGAGTAAATCAAAAAATTCAAAGAAAAACATAGACAAATCAACTCAAAGCTCAATCTCAGATTATGACAGTGATGACAGTACTTCAGATGATAAAAAGGAAGGTATTTATGAAGCCTCTGAGTTAATTCATGCTAAATAGATCCAAACATGTAAGAAAAATGAGAAGTTGAAGGAGGAAAATTCTACCATAAAGAATGCCATTCAAGATCTTGAGAAGAAGTTGTTATCTACAATAGATGAGCTTAATAAAATAAAGTTGAAGCTGATTAGCACGGAAAAGAGAATAAGAATGTTAAATAAAGATACTAAAAAGTTAGAAAAATTGTTAGAAATCGGTAAGACTAAAGGAGGCCTTTAAGGCATTGGCTATAGAGGTGAATGTTCCAAGTCGATGATGAGAAAATTGGTCCAACCAGGTCTATCTAAGAAGAAACCTTAAGGAAGAATCGGAGGTTCATACCCACATGTCACTTTTGTGGAGTAATTGGGCACATAAGATCGAAATGTTACAAGTTGTTACAAATGATGTTTTAAATAGGTCAAAACCAAAAATCTAGACACTCTCCATTAAATTTCAGCAGCAATCCATATTACTGAAGCACTTTTAGGTTAGAAAGGGTTAAGTACAAGCATAAAGACGTAGTGAAGGAAAAACAAGAAATTGTCTAGATTTACAGTTAGTTACTGCTTTTGAAGAAACTATTCAAAATGAGGACAAATCAGTTACTTCAGATGAAGAGATCAACCAGACAGTTGATGACTGAGATAATGTGACAAAGAATAAGCTCATGTTTGAATTTCTTCACGGGGCATAGGGACTGTGTGATTTACATTTTTGAAGTATAGTTTGATGTTGTTTATTAAAAATAAAAAAAAATAAAAAATAAAAAAGAGTTCGAAGAAGTTATCGTTTAGGCTTTTTGAGTTTTTATTTATGGGTTTTCTAAGGTTCAGTTAATTGATGTGTACATAAGGCTATTTTGATGATAGGGTTTATTAATTTGATCAGTCTTATGAAGATGGAATTGAAGTAAGCAATGATATGTTGGCATATGTATTAACTGGTAGTAAATTGTCATCTTGGCTTTCTGTTATTGCATTGCGTGCTTATGATTCTTCCGTTACACCAACTACTGATTTTTATACTTTTTTATTCGTTAAGATTGATCACATTAAAGGCATTCTTGTTTTGACATTGTTTTGTCCCAAGGGAGAGACATTAGATTGATTTTGGTGATTGTTCAATTCAAAGGGAGATGTTAAGGTATCTTTGTGACTATTAGTCTTGCTTTTTAGCATCTTATGTTAAGGTATCTCTGTGACTTTTAGTCTTACTTTTTGGCATATTTTGTCCTAAGGGGGAGAAATTTGGATGATTGTTCATTATTGTTTCTTTGGATGTTTCTTGAACTTGAAGAATTTGATGGATATTCTTTAGAACTTGATGTTAGATTAAGAGGGGAGTTCTTTTTCTCATGTAGAGTATATTTCCAATTATTTTATTTAAGGGAAGTTTCATATTTGTAACAAACAATGCCAAAAAAGAGGAGATTGTTAAGATATATAGTATATATCTTATTATTTAATTTTGGCATTTTTTGATAATTAGACATCGAAGATGATGTTGAAGAGTTTAAAATTCCAATCAAAATGGGATAGAATAAAATCTGTTATCTTGAAAAATTGGATAGAGTTAGAACTCTATCTAGAGAAGAGCTATTGTGTGGATTATGTTGGTGGATGATTGGATGTGGTAAAAATTTCTAAAGTGAGGGAGGCTTGTGTGGGTGACTTCGTCGGTGTCTTGGTGTGGGTTCATTATAAGTGCATCGGCTAATAACATTGTAACTGCGTGTAGAAAATTGTGAGTGAGCTGAAGTAGTGTTGGTGCGTGCTTGAACCATTATTTTGGACGATGTGTACGTTCTCTCATCTGGAATAGCAATGTGTGTGTGATGTTGTCGTGCGCTGAAAGATAGATTTAGTGAGTTACAGATTTTGTGATAGGGCATGAGTAACTCGCTTCATGCGTGGCTCCCTCCTTGCGTCGTTTTTGTTTGGTTGCTAGTGGTGTGCGAGGTGAGGCTGTAGGTCTTTTGTTTTTATGATTAAAAAGTGCATGAAAGGATTGATCTGCTGATTTTTATGTTGTTATCTTTATTGGAGTTTCACATGAGTGGGCTGAAGGTGACATGTTACATTGAGGTGCTTTGATAGCCATGTGTCTTCGTTGGTTGGTTGTATAGTGCAGGTGTGTTTCTTGTTTTTGTCTTTGCGTGGTTCAACTGGGTAAATTCGTGTTTTTGGTAGCTGACTTTCTATGGTGTTTGTATGATGTTGTTGGGCTATTCACTGTCATCGATAGTGGCTTTTGTGCAGAAAACTTCCAACAATCTTGGTGATTTTGTGGTTGTTTTTTTTATTGTTAGTTTGTGAAATTTTGAGAAAATTTCATGACTTTACAATTGTTGTTTTGTTGTTGGTTTGGTGTGAAAACCTCAGTACTTGTCTTGGTTGTTGCAATTCTATTGGGTTAATATTTCAATGATGAAACATTTGTTGATATGAGACGTTTTGTGGCTGCTATGCGTGGAATGTTTCAGTGACTATATCGAAGATTCATAGCAGATTTCTTGGTTGACAACTTCCCGCTCTTTCGATGATGAAGCGGTATATTTAGAGGAGTTGCTTTTTTATCTCAAATGTTTTCGTTTATGCTAAATTTTGTTTAATCATTTGAGTTATTTATTTCATTTTGTTTTTATTAAACATTGTTTGAGAAAATCCTCTGTTGAAGTTAGTATAAGGCGGTCGTACTATTGGGTGTGAAATTCTTTCACAGGTTGTGAGAACGAGGGATAGTGTCAAGGGTTGAGTGATACTGGCTCAGTAAAGCTTTGTATAAAACTATTGTCATTAGTGAAAAAATTCAGCTAAGTAAGAGCCTTGTAGACGTAAGTAAGGTGTACCGAATTGCATTAACAAATATTGGTGTTGATTTATATTTATACGTTTAATTTTTCTAGTTGTTGATTATGCTAGAAATGACTGTGGCAAAATCTGAAAGTTTGCAAAATTTTTAATAGACCCTACGATTTTTCAAAAATAGACAAAAAGTAATAGCAAATAATTTAAGTATAAATGCATAATAGTAGTTTCATGAATAATCGGCAAAAGAAATTTGATTGGTGTGTCATTTAATGTGTAGAGCTGGACATAGAGATCCATAAGAGAAGCGAACGTAAATGCATGAGAATTAAAAGAACACAAGGACAACTTAAGACGACAATGATAGTGACTCACAATGGTCAAAAAAAAAGAAAAAAGGAAAACCAATAACAAATGAATCGGAATACAAAAAGTAAGAACAAGAATAAAAGACAAGAATTATAATAAGATTGAAATTATTGATTATACGTGTTGAATATGAAATTAAATAAAGTTAATAATTATGGTAGCATTTGGTATCAAATAGTATGAACGATAAATAGAAATTTTTTATTCATATTTAGTTATTATGTGATTTACTTTTTAAATAATTAATAATTTTTTAAAATAATTCATAAAATATTAATTTTTAAATAATTTTAAATAATTTTTATGATAAGAATAAAATTATTAATGAAATGAAATGAAATAAAATAATTGTTAAATAATTAATATAACCAAGTGGAACAGTAAAATTCCTACTAAATATTGTTATTTGACAATATCCTAATAATAAGACCTTTTAAGGATTATAGGTCCGTCTTCGTCAGGGAGATCCTTTGTCTCCCTATCTCTTTATTATTTGCACGGAAGGTCTCTCTAGGATTGTGCATGCGGCGGTTCAGGTTGGTAGCTTGAGTGGATTTCGGGTTTCTAGAAATGGACCTTTGCTTTCTCATCTATTTTTTGGCGACGATAGTTTAGTTTTCATCAAGGCCAATATTGATGAAGCCAATAATCTAAAGCAGGTCTTGCAGATGTATGCAGATGAATCTGGCCAACAAAATAATTTCAATAAATCTTCCATCACTTTTAGTGCTAATACCACTCATCAAGTTTGGTCTCAAGTTTGTTCTGTGCTACAAGTTGTGGAGAAGGACACCCTCGGTACTTATTTGGGTTTGCCTTCTCATATAGATCGTAACAAGAAGGAGGTCTTTCGTTACATTAAAGATCGGTTATGGACAATGTTGAACTCTTGGGAACACAAGACATTATCTCGCGTAGGGAAAGAAATTTTGTTGAAAACTATCCTTCAAGTGCTGCCTAATTACTTAATGAGTCTTTTTTGCTGCCAAAGACTTTATGTTCAGAGCTTGAAGGCATTATGAACCGTTATTAGTGAGGCAGTGGCAACAATTATTCCCATGGAATTCACTGGCTTGCTTGGGATCGTATGACATCTCCTAAATCATTTGGTGGATTAGGTTTTCGAAAATTACATGAGTTTAATCTTGCGTTGCTGGGAAAACAAGGATGGAATCTTTTGACAAAACCTCACTCTCTGGCCGTACGTGTCCTTAAGGCCAAGTACTATCCGAATGGTTAGTTTTTTAAGGCAGATCTTAGTTCGAATCCTAGCTATGTCTGGCGAAGTATTTGGGAATCCCAAAATTTATTACGTCGGGGTAATTGGTAGGTTGGTTCAGGTTCATAGATAAGGATTTGGGACTCTCCCTGGCTATTGGATGACTCCAATTTTTTTATTTCTTCCCCCATACCAGCGGCTTCTCAACTCTCTCTTGTCTCCGATTTGATTCTTCAACGACAATGGAATGTTGAGAAGATTCAAGCACTATTCAATGAACGTGATAGGCGTTGTATACTTTCTATTCCTTTGAGTTCTTCTCCTGTCGCTGATAAATTATGTTGGAAATACGAGTCCAAGGGCAACTATACAGTTAAGAGTGCTTATCGTAGATTACTTGCACATCTGCATTCTCCACTCTTCATCTCCAGCTCACCTTGGTCTCGTCTTTGGCGATTGCAAGTTCCGCCCAAGGTGCAGGATTTTATCTGGAGGGCGATTATGAATATTTTGCCGACTTGTTGAGTTCTCCAAGTTCGCCACGTTGATCTTGTGGATGTTTGCCCGGTTTGCCACGGTGATTCTGAAACAATTCTGCATCTTCTTGTCAAATGTCCCTTTGCTTTGAGTGTCTGGCAGCAATCTAGCTTGAATTTTCAGTCCACAAATGAAGCTTCCTTTACCGGCTGGTTTGGTGATACTTTTGCTAACTTGAATTCTGAGGAGGCGTGTAATGGTGTGATGGTTTGTTGGGCTCTTTGGGTAAATAGGAATGATGTGGTTTGGCGACATAAACATAGGAACCCAGGTTCAGTTGTAAGGTTGGCGGTTGATGTTTTGAATGCATGGTAAGTAGTTCGAGTTCAGCTACATGTTTCTCCGATAGCTGTAAACCGTACTCCTAGTTGGTCCTGTCCCCTTGAAGACTGGCTCAAGGTTAATGTTGATGCCTCCATTGGACGTGCATCGGGATATGTCGGTATTAATTGTGTAGTGAGAAACTCTGGCACTTCGTTTATAGCTAGTCGTGCATGGCACTACCCAGGTTATTTCCCCACGGTTGCTAAGGCCATTGCTAGGCGTGAAGTGTTGAGTTGGATCAAGGCACAGGGTTGGCACAGAGTTTTGTTAGAAACTGACTCTCAACTGGGTGTGCAAGCCATTAATAGCGATAAGCCTGATGATGTTTCTACTTTAGGTTTAATCATTCAAGACTGTAAATCTCTCGTCTAAGATTCCAGTCGCTCAGTGTAATTTTGTCTATCGGTCTGCGAATGTCGCTACTCATGTTTTGGCCATTGGTAGTCATTCCGAT
>JANIJH010000002.1:9113531-9131772 GCA_024520975.1 Erythroxylum areolatum | reverse complement strand
AGGTCAAATGAATACTCAGTCGATATTATGCGGTAATATCCTATCCCGCCTCAATTTACCAATATAACCTCCCCATCGGTGACGGGATGTTACATGCATGATGGTGTTAATTTTCATATCAGTCCAAATTTCTGCCTCCAAGTCATCCGAGTCCACCATTTTCACCGTTGATATAGCAGCACATTCCATTTTACGCAATAAAGCATCAGCTGCTTGGTTCTCCTTTTTCGGTTTGTACTGCACCTCAAAATCATACCCCGATAGCTTTGTTGTCCACTTTTGTTGCTGTTCTACCAACAACCGCTAATCTGTCAAATATTTCAAGCTTCTTTGGTCAATTCGAATGATGAAATGTCTCCCCAACAGGTAGTGTCTCCATTTTTGAACCGCCATCACTACTGCCATTAACTCATTTTCATAAACTGACTTGGAGAGCGCTTGCGAAGGTAATGCCCAGATGAGATAAGCTAAAGGTCTTCCTTCCTGCATGAGTATTGCCGCTAAACCCTTCCTAAATGCATCAGTCTCTATAATACACAGTTTAGAAAAATCAAGGATAGCTAGAGTAGGGAGGTTTACCATTACCGACTTAAAGCTTGTTGAGTCTCCATATTCCACTAATACCCTTCTTTCTTAAGTAGTTGAGTGAGAGGTTTGGTGATCTTGCCATAGTCCTGAACAAATCGTTGATAATATCCTGTGAACCCCAAGAACCTCCGGATAGCTTTCACATCCTTCAGTGTTGGCCAATTCGCAACCTCTTCAATTTTAGAAGGGTCGGCTTCTACACCCCATCCCGAGATTACATGCCCCAAGTACTTTAATTTCTCTTTGCCAAAATCGCACTTCTTCTCATTGACATACAACTTATGGCTTCGAAGTATCAACAAGATAGCCCTCAAATCTTTCAAATGTCGCTCAAAATCTGGACTGGATATAAGAATATCATCAAAGAAAACTAGTACGGACTTGCGTAGATGGGAACAGAATACCTCATTCATCAATGATTGGAAGGTGGAGGGTGCATTGGACAACCCGAAAGGCATCACTAGCAATTTGTAATGACCTTCGTGTGTTCGGAAGGCCGTTTTGTGTACGTCCTCTTCTCAGGCTCGAATTTCGTGGTAGTCACTCTTAAGGTCCAGCTTCGAAAACACCTTGGCTCCTCCCAATTCATCCAATAACTCGTCAATTGTGGGTATTGGAAATTTATTCGCTACAGTCACCCTTTTCAATGCCCTAAAATCTACACAAAATCTCCATCATCCATCCTTTTTCCTCACTAAGATCACTAGGCTGGAAAAGGGACTTACACTGGGTCTAATGACTTCCGCCGCAAGTAATTCCCCCACTATTTTTTCTATTTCATTTTTCTGATAATGGGGATATCGATAGGGCCTTATAATTGGTATTTCTGCTCCTAGTTTTAATGTGATGGTGTGGTCGTGGCTCCTATGGGGAGGTAACCCTGAGGGTGGGGATAATACATTTGTAAATTTAGCTAACAATTCCTTGAGTTTCGCTATCCCTTCCATGGCTGTCTCTTGCAGTTCTATTTTTGTCACACTGACTAGATAACCTTCTCCTCCTTTTTTCACCGATTTGTAAAGCGATTTTAATGTATCCACCAACTTCATCAATGCCAGTTCTCCTCTCAAACCGAACCGCTTAGCTCCTTCCATCCATTTTAACGTCAACTCCTTAAAATTAGCTCGTATATCGCCCAATCCTTCAAGCCAGTCCAATCCCAATAGCACGTCTATTCCTCCCAAAGCAAACAAAAAGAAGTCCCCTTTTATATATACCCCTTGCGTCTCCACTTGTAACTTTTCACAAACACCTTTTCCTCTAATTTTATGTCCATCTCCCACCTGTACTAAGAATTCTGGAGTGTCTAACACTTGTAGGGATAGCTCCTCCACTAATGTCTTTGAAATAAAATTATTAGAGGCCCCACAATCCACTAATATTACCACCTTTCTTCCCTTTAAGTCTCCCTATACTTTGAATGATCTCTTCGTAGTCAACCCCATCATACTAATCATATTCAATTGCAATGGTTTACATTCACTGTCATCACTTTCAACATCCATGAACACTTTCTTTGGTAGCTCATTCTCGCCTTCTTCCTCTACGATGTAGACTCGGAAATGTTTGTTTTTACAAACATCTCTGGGACTGAATCTTTCATCGCAATAAAAACACAACCCTTTCTCATATCTCTCCTTAAGCATTTCGGGTGGGATTTGTCAAAAGTTGCGTCTCCTAGCCCCTCTAGTCCCTTCTCTCTGGGGTAGGGTCGGGTTTGGAGCCATTGAACTCCCCTTCGTTTCCATAGCCGCTGGGGTCTGGGTCGAAATTCCACTGTGGTGGATCGGTTGAACTGAGCTGGTTTATTGAAGGTCTATCTCTGCATGGGATTCACACTACCATGCTTCACGATTAAATTCCTCTCCTCCACCAGTAGCGCCATATCCATCACCTCACTTAAAGACCCAACATGGTGCAACCTGAGTTTAGCCCTGATTTCCATTTTTAATCCATTCAAAAACAACCCAGTGAGGATTTCTTCACCAATGTGTCGCAATGGCCTTATTAACAGCTTAAAGTTTTCACAGTATTCCATCATTATCAAAGATTATTGCAGTCCAAAAAAAAGTTCTTATGGGTTCATAGTTAACGTTGGCTGAAAATGCTTAAGCACAGCTGATTTAAACTCTCTCCAATCCACTTCTGCATTTCACGCCTCCCACCAATTGAACCACACCAAAGCCTTACCATCTATAGCCACTACCACTACATCCCTTTTATTCCTGTCAACTACCCCATTAAACTGAAAATATCTTTCTATTATATTAAACCATCCATACGTATCCTCCCCATAGAAAATCGGAATCTCTAACCTTCTTCCTCTCTCCTCATAAGCTCTCCCTTCCTCTCTTGCTTCAAACCTCCTAACTCCCTCTATTTTAGTATTACTTCCCTGCCTTGTTTCTACCGACTCACCCACTCCATTTTCTTCGACTTCCTCAGCAGTCTCCACTACCGATTTTCCCTTGGATGTCTCTGCTCCTTTTCCTTTAATGTGGTGCATCATTTCCAACAATGCTTCTTCCAGTCGACGTGTTTTCTCATCATTTCTCTCTACAATCTCAGCTAGGTTTGCTACACTCCTCTCTATCAAATCAATTTTCTCCATCCTTTTAGTCACTACCATCCACTACCAAAACGAATTCAATCTAGTGGCACCAAGATCGTGCTCTGATACCAATTGATAGAACTCACTCAGGTATGACTGTATTATTAGAATAAATGAATCAGATGGATCAAAACAATCTCATCGATTCAATATTGTATATTGATATTCTGTAGTATTATGCTATTACAACTGAAATAAGGATCAGCCTATATGAGGGGTTGTGCCTCCCGAACAATACTCTTAGTGTAGAATTCACACACCCCTTACATGTCATTCCCCTCCTTTTATATCTCATCCTACCCCAATTATTAGATGACACTTGTCTCTTATTTGTAACAAACTCAGGTGCTAGGATTCCCCAACTTCTTCTTATGCCTACTGTAAACTAATGGCATTCTAGCTCTATCATTATCTAAGTTGCAACAGAGCCATGGTGCAAACATTACATTGCCTTTTAATGAAACTTCTTTTCCTTCGGTTTTCATAACTTTGATCCACCAGGATCCTCAGCTAGCACTTGAGACAGAAAATGGGGGGTTATCTAAGACCCAAAGTTGTGTAAGACAGCTATGTACCGATTCGACCATTCAATTAGCTAGTTTGTTGTTATCCTGAATGCGTACAATGAATGGGCCTTACTCTTATGCCGTGAATGGGTGCAACTGAGGTACCTTCACACCTGGTAGATGCTCCTTTTATGTTGGGAACTCACTTTTGGTAACCTTACATTGCTGCTCATCATATGCTTCTTTCTCATGCCAGTGCCCTCCATGTTTATAAGCATAAATACCAAGTTTGTCCAAATATTTTTACTACTACATTGCTACCTCGTCGTGTAATTTAATGCTCATGTAATTTGACTTGTTCTGAGCAAACCTGCAACTTTCCTTTATCTTTCTACTTACATTGATTTCCCTTCAAATTACTTCCTAAAGGTCTACAATGCAATTCTTCTTCAATAGGTATTATTGTTTTATCTTTCTCTAGTATGTCGGCGTTGGCTTGAGAATTAATCTCATTACGTTGGTAAAGGCTACATCGTATGAATCTGAAACTTTGCCCAAGATTTTGTAATCACAAAACGTAAATACTAAAAGACAATAGCACTCATAGCATCCATAGGAATTCAAGATAAATACCCTTTTTTCTATCAGAAGAAAAGAAAAGTAGAGAGGTCAGTCAGGGGAGAGAAAAAGATGAGGAAGCCAAAATAGAAGTCCATCGTATTCTCAAACAACTGTATCACATCAGAGTAATAGATGTCCATTTGACCCAACGGTTGCATCATTTAAGAGAGTCTGAATTCTCTGTCTAATTTTATGGTCTCTTATTTTGTCCTATGAATCTCAATCATTTATTTATATGGGTTTCGTAAAAATAAACGCAGGACCCGCATAAATGAATGGCTGAGATTCATAGGACAGACTAAAACACCATAATATTGGACAGAGGATCTTGTCCCCATTTAAGATGGGTCATTTTTGTTGCTTTTTTGTTCAAACCTTGTGTCTATTCACTGCGCTTATGTTGTTTTGATGGACGACAATAAATTCTTTGAAAGGAGGTATTGGATCCTGACATTTTTCTGACATACTATTTTATTGAATTTGTTAAAGTTTAAAAGAATCCTCTTACTCATTTGAATCTCTAAACAACAATAATATAAGTTATGAGATTGATATTCTGTATTCCCGTTTCTTTCTAGTTAGTATCATAATAGACTTTTCTTTGTCTTGAATTAGTTAATTTTTTGCAATTATATGCGGACGTTTTGTGTGTTCCACATATTGATGTTATTAAAGTCACTATATTGTGACATTGATTTTGTATATTTGAAAGAAATTTAATTTTGTTTAAAATAACTTTTGAATCATTAAAAATGAAATTTTAGAAGCCAAGATATAGTTGGATTATTAAAACAGGTCAGATCCGGTTGAATTGACCCATTGGAGGTATAAGACGATATACAATGGATACGTTTCTAATTGTTGGTCGTTTTAGGCGCTGGTTTCAGTGTTTTACCTTTCCATTTTTCACTTCTGTAATTAAATCAAAACGTTTCATGGGGTCACCATTACTTTAATTGTTGCATGTTGAAGTATGAATAAACAATTCTATTCGTGGGCTCATTTAAAAAGTTTTTCAAGAATCCTTCAACACAGAACCTTATTTAAATGGTGGTAAATGCTTTTCACCGATGACCCAGGCTTTTGTTGCATACTGGCCTTTTGCAAGTGATAGGTAATACTGTATTTACAGTATAGTCTATATTTATTTTGTATTTATATATAGAACTCATAAAAATTTCACCTTTGAAAAAAACCCAATTTTATTACATTACAGGATTTAATTCATTGTTTAATTTTAAATTAATGTATATATTTATTTTATGCGAATATATAATACTGATGCATGATTAATAAATTATAAAAGGATTATATGAAACATTTATTATTCATATTTTGCATAAAATGAGGTGTCATGTGATCAGTATAATTTTAATTAGTTGAAGATTAGCCATAACAACTTTGATTAAGAAAATTATATATTAAATGTTACGGATCATATATAGTAAAATGACACAAATTGTAAATAATCATATTCAAATATTATAAATTTTATCCCACGGAAAGATTTATTATATTTGCATGGTTTATTACGATCAAACAATAAGTTATCTTTTCTTAATTTACCCGCAGGTATTACGAAAAGGAATATAATTTAATAGTTTCATTATAAAGGTTAAATATAGATTTTTTTAATTAAAGCTTAGCCCATAGGCAGTTTTAATTGTTATATAATTCACATTTGAAATATGATCGCATGTTTTAACATTGGTAAAACATGATACATGTTTTTTTACTTCAACACATTTAGTGACATAAGCATGCTTATTTGAATTTTGTATAGTTATTCAACCTATAATTTTTTTGATATTCGATGCAATATTCCTGAATTGAATGGTGATAAGTATAAAATATAGAAAGAGAGGATTCTCCTCCAATTAGAGTATATGGATATTAATTACGCTATACGAAAAGATGAACCACCTGTACCTGCTGAAACTAGCACTCAGGCTGAAATTGTTCTTTATAAACATTGGAAGCGATTTAATCACCTTAACATGATGTACATAAAGACCAAAATTTATCCTAGTATTCGTGGATCTATTGGAGAGTGTGATCATGTTAGGAATCTACTAGAGGCTATTGATGAACAGTTTGAGTCTTTAGATAAGGCCTTAGCCAGCACCTTAATGACCAAGTTATCATCATTCAAGCTCGCAAGTGTTAGAGGTGTATGTGAGCACATCATACAAATAAGAGACATTGCGGCTCAACTAAGGTCTCTTGAGATTGAGATGCGTAAGTCTTTCCTTATGCATTACATACTTAATTCCCTTCAACCTCAATATGGACCTTTAAAATCTCTTACAGCACATATAAAGATAAATGGTCTATCAATGAACTGTTGACCATGTGTGTTCAAGAGGAAGGGAGGTTGGTAATGGAATTGGGTGAAAGTACATATATGATCATAGAAGTAAGGAATAAAGGGCAAGCTAGACAAAAAGGAAAGGGTAAAATAGCAATCTGTATTGAGATAAAAAATGATTTCAATCCCAAGTGTCACTTCTGTAAAAAGAAATGGCACATAAAGAAGGATTGTGCAAATTTAAGGCTTGGCTTATAAAGAAAAGTATTTCAATCTCACTTATTTGTTATGAATATAATATGGTTGATGTTTGTTATAACACTTGGTGGATTGATTCCGATTCTATAATCCATATTTCCAATACCTTGTAGGGTTTTTTAAACCATAGAAAGCTAGTGGGCAATGAACAATGCATCTATTCAGGCAACAAGATGCATTTACTTGTGGAAGCAGTTGGGACATGCAAATTAGTATTAAATTTTGGTTTTGTTTTGAATTTGGAAAGAATATTTTATATTCCAAGTTTCTCTAGAAATTTGATTTCGGTTTCAAGTCTTGTATCTTTGGGATATTCCTTTAACTTTTCAAATACATCATTTGGTTTATATCATGGATCTAATCCTGTTGAGAATGATAAAATGATTGATGGTCTTTTTTGAATTAATTTGCAAAAAAGTATTTTTCACAATATAATGTATGTTCATAGTAATGCTGGTATTAAAGGATGTGTTATGAATGAACAATTGTCTATATTATGGCACTAAAGATTGGGACATATTTTCCTTGAAACAATTAAAAATTAGTGAATGATGGAGTACTTAATACTCTAGATTTTACTGACTTTGATGTTTGTGTGGGCTGCATAAAGAGAAAGCAGATCAACATAAAAAAGAAAGATGCCAAGAGGAGTTTAGACATATTAGAGATCAATGTATAGACATTTGTAGTCTAAAAATAGACTTGTATGGTCTAAAATACTTCATCTTATTTATAGATGATTACTTGCGATATATTTACCTCTACTTACTTCATAACAAGAACGAAATATTAAATGTCTTTAAGGTATTTAAAATGGAAGTAGAGAGATAATGCAGTAAGCAAATAAAGATCGTGAGATGAGATAGAAGTGTAGAATTTTATGGTACGTACATTGAGGGTGGACAAGCATGTGGTCCATTTACAAAGTTTCTTCAGGAGCATGAGATAATAGCTCAATACACCATGCTTGGGTCTCTGGACCAAAATGGTGTAGCAAAAAGAAGAAACCAAACATCATTAGACATGGTGTAGAGTATGCTTAGTAGCTCTAACCTAAATCCTTGTGGACTAAAGCTCTTAAAACATAAGTGTACATATTAAATCGAGTTCTAACCAAGGCTGTTTTTAAAACACTATTTGAGTTATGGAAATGTTGAAAACCGAGTTAGTGACATATACACGTTTAAGGATGCCAGTCTAAAATAAGAGTTTATAATCCACAAGAAAAGAAACTAGATCTAAGGACTATAAGTGGGTATTTCATTAGATGTATTGAAAGGTCTAAAAGGTACATATTTTATTACCCGTCTTATAGTACTAGGTTTATGGAATCAACTAATGCAAAGTTTTTTAAGAATGACTTGATCAGTGGGAGTGATCAATCTCGGGACTTAGTTCTTGAGAAGGATCATTGTAAAATACAAACTCCTACTTCAAGTAATTAATCGATTGTCATTTATAGCATCCCTTAAAGTCAAAAGAGTGTTGAAAAACCAATCATTGAAGTTCCACAAGCTACTGATGACAATCTAGTAGATTTGATTGTTCAACAATCACCTGAGGTTGTTAAGCAACCAGTTATATAAGCTCCTCCTGAGGAGGGCGCCAATATAACATTAGAAGATCAACTAGAGAGAAGAAATCAGCAATACCAAGTGATTACATTGTGTATTTACAAGAAGTTGACCATAATATTGGAGCCGAAAATGACCCTGAAATATTTTCATAAGCCATGAGTTGTAATGAATCTTAATTGTCGTATAATGCCATAGTAGATGATATGAATTCTATGGCATCTAACAAAATTTGAGATCTTGTCGATTTGCCTAATGATGCAAAGGCCATTGGATGTAAATGGGTGTTCAAGACAAAAAAGGAATCGTTAGGCAACATTGAAAGATATAAGGCTAGTCTTCTTGCCAAAGGATTTACTCAACAAAAAGGAATCGATTACACAGAGACCTTTTCTCTTGTATCTGAAAAGGATTCCTTACGAGTGATTATGGCATTGGTTCCCATTTTGATCTGGAACTAGATCAAATGGATGTGAAAATAACGTTCCTAAATGGAGACTTAGAGGAAGACGTTTATATGAAACAACCGAAAGGATTCTCCTCTAGTGATCGTGAATGTTTGGTGTGTAAGCTTAAGAAATCCATATATGGATTGAAACAAGCCTCTCGTCAATGGTATTTGAAATTCCATGATATCATCTCTTCATATGGTTTTGTAGAGAATATCATAGATCAATGCATATATCAGAAAGTTAGTGGGAGTAAACTTTGTTTCCTTATTCTATATGTGGATGATATTTCACTTGCCACCAATGACAAGGTTATTATATGAAGTGAAACAATTTCTTTCTAAGAATTTTGATATGAAGGATGTGGGCGAGTCATCTTATGTCATTGGCATTAGGATCCATAGGGACTGATCTCAATACATTTTAGGTTTATCCTAAGAAACCTATATCAATAAGGTTTTAGAAAGATTTTGGATGAAAGATTGTTCACCGAGTATATCACCTATTGTGAAGGGTGTTAGGTTCAATTTGAACCAGTTCCCAAAGAACGAGCTTGAAAGGGAACAAATGAAAAATATTTCATATGCTTCTACAGTGCGAAGCCTAATGTATGCTCAGGTTTATATAAGACCTGACATTGCATTTGTTGTTGGAATGTTGGGAAGATATCAAAGTAACCTAGTTATAGACCACCAGAGACTTGTCAAAAAGGTGATGAGGTACCTTCAAGGGACCAAAGATTACATGCTTATGTATAGACAAACTAATGATCTCGAAGTAGTTGGCTACTCGGATTCAAATTTTGCTGGTTTTGTTAATTCACAAAATTCAACATCTGGATATGTGTTTATGTTTGCTAGTGGAGCCATATCCTGGAGGAGTTCAAAGCAAACTTTGATTGCTACTTCTACTATGGAGACTAAGTTCGTTCTTGTTTTGAGGCTTCCTAACATAGTGTATGGTTGAAAAGTTTCATATCTAGGTTTAGAATTGTGGATTCCTTTTTTAAGCCATTAAGAATGTACTATGACAATTCAGCTGCAGTTTTTTTGACTAAAAACAACAAGAGTGGTAGTACGAAGTAAGCATATTGACATTAAGTATTTGGCCATTAGCAAACGTGTCAAAGAGAACAAGGTGGTCATTCAACATATTAGCACTAAATTAATGATTGCTGATCCTTTAACAAAAGGTATGCCACCAAAGCGTTTTAAGGATCATATTGCTAGAATGGAACTCGGTTCCATTATGTGATTTATTGTATGTACTTTCACGAAACTCTTATTAATTTTGTTGTCTTCTTACTCTAGTGTACACATTTTTATTTTGAGAATTAAAGCTATTATGAACCTAGAATAAACATGTTATTTATTCAATTAAAGTGGAATAAGAAATAGGATGCATCTTGATACATGGAAGATAATACTTACCTTTAGAGGACTTATTGCCATGATTCATGCATTTGGTTTCTTTCATTGCATAGAGGTTTCATGAATTTTAACTTATATCTACGACCCAAGTGGGAGACTGTTGTTCGTTAGACCTAATGTTTACACCATTTAAGATGGGACGCGTATGTTGCTTTTTTGTTGAAACCTCACTATATTCATTACCACCTTCTGTTGTTTTGATGGAGATAACAAGGAATATAAATTCTGCGAAAGGGGGTATTGGGTCCTTAAGCTTGACCTATTTCTGATACATCATCTTATTGAATTTGTAAAAAGCTTAGAAGAGCCCTCTCACCCATTTAAATCTCTCAACATCAATGGCAGGAGGTATGAGATCGAAATTCCACTTTTCCTCTTCATCTTTTCTTTTGTTTGCCAGAAAATTGGAGAGAGAGTGAGAGTAGAAACATATATGATGGAAATAACCCTTAACCTGCCCAAATTCATTTTACCTTGATTCGATTTGACTTGAACCAAATGAAAGACAAAAATAAGAGATCAGAATGAATCTTGTACATAAGTATGGAAAACTCATAAAGTTTTGGAACTGTTATATTTTCTTATGATTAGAAACTGAAAGCAATTTTGTTCAACTTACCTAACATGTAGTCTGCCACTCGCTGCCTTACAATTTGGTATGTATAATAGGCAGTATTTGACGATTAATGAGTTGCTCAAAAATTTGTGGCCTGTATTTTCCAACAATGTTAACACGTCTCTGGTCATCATCTTGAGTTTTATCAATGATGCCCTCCAGTTCCTTCCATCTACCATTGAACTTTTCAAATGCACCTGTTATGAATGGATTCTCCGCCCATTGTGGTTCCATATCTTGACCAAGGTACTTGTCGTGTGGGGAGTGGTTGGACAAAAATATGTAGAACCAATACGACTTTTGTTGGCTGAATCCGTATTGTGAAAGTTGTCACAAGTGCCAATTTTGGTTTCGCGAAAACAACTTCCAAAACTTTTCATTCGAAATTTTGGGTGTTGGAATTGTAGGCCTATCAGGGAAATATGTAACATATGCTTATTGCCCGTGCAGACATGAAAGGATTAAATTGGTGAAGTAGAATTCAGAGACAGTTGAAGATGAATAGTTGAAGATGATGAAAGTGGAAGCTAGATCGGGTGTGGGTCGGGTTGGGAGGGTCAGATCAAGTCTGTTAAAACTGGATCAAGTTATTTGAGACGGATCAAGTCGAGGCAGACCAATTCAAATCAGTTAATATGGGTTTTATTAAATTGCATAGTTTGGCCCAACTTATGAAAAGATTGACGGGAAGATAAAATGCCAATTGCACTGTTTGTTGTCGTCAGTAGAATAGAGTAGGTTATGGGTCAGGCTAGAAGGAGTTGAATTGGGTCAAGTCGGGCCTAATCGGATCAAATCAGTTTAAGTTGAGAGTCGTGTCTCCGACAGACCCACAAGAAGGTGAGTTTACTACTATTTTGGATTAAGGCCAGAGGAAAGGAACAAAAAGGAATTTGAGTGACGTAGAGACAACAAGTGATACTAATTAGAACTAATATGTAACCCTAGGTTGCAAAACTTGTTTCTCTTGAAATTGTTTCTTCGCTTTCTTATTTATTGTTCTCTTTCAGACAATCTCAAGTTGTGAAGATTTTTTCTTTGATCTGGGACAACTTCTGAGATTTTGAGATTTAACACGAAGTTAAAGATTTAATAGTGAGAAGATGGAATTTGAATATGGAATATGTATAGTTGATAAAATTAGTCGTAAGCTTTTAATAATAGCTATGTTCTTTATAAGCTGCATTTTTATGCGGCCATTAATAGTCTATCAATTTTCTAGTTTAACGACAATCGTCTCTTTGGAGCTAGATGTTACCTCACCGGATCTTTCACAATCTTCTATGTATATGCCCTAGAGGTAAATAAGGAGTATGAACTCTAAGCTTGCTTATATTCTCAAATGAAGACATTCAACCTTTTACTCAAATTTGTTAAAAAGGGCATAAGCTGGTGAGAATGCACGTTCCAAAGGAATGCTAAATGATGAATGATGAAGACCTACCCCACTACCTCGCTCGATAACCATGAGTCTACTTAATTAGCCCGATGCAATTAGCTTTTCCCATGGTACGCTTAAAGTTGACGAGCTAAACTCCATTCTTTTATATTGCATGCCTATGAGTATTTTAGTGCATCGATGTCATTTTCACTTCGTGAGGGAGCCCTTCTTCGAACAATGCATAATTTAATGATCTAGTCTATTAACTTTCGTATATGTTTGATTTAGCAAACTAAACATATGGTACTGAATGCATTGTAGACTTCCAAAGTTATTAATCTTTGCATGGGCAGATTTGAAATCATCATATTGATCTTTATCATCTATCGAGAATTCTTCCTCCTCAAAATTCAACTTGACATTCTCACAACTTTTTAGCTCTTTAAAATTCTCGAAGATCTTCTTTATTTGAAATTTAACTTTTGCAACTACCGCAACTTTTCTCTATGAAAGTCTATTCATCAGGTTCCTTTTAACATTTAAAAGAAGTCGAAAATCAACTCATTAACATTGACAGTTGCAACATGTGGAAATGTATCTTCATATATCATCATGAATTGATCAACTTCAACAAACAATATGATTCCTTTGTTCATTCGATCTTAGATAACATACTTGAATCCCTAACATGAATTCGTTGGGTGACTCCATATATTATGGTACTTGTAACGGTCCATCCTTTTAATTTTTGTCTTTATTGGAATTCTGGGCTTTAACAGTAAAGTAACAAATTTTTCTTGCAATAAAAAAATCAAAGATTTCTTTTGTTTTAGAGGTGTCAAAAGTGTACTATATTTAAGTAGATGGAGCTTGCATTTTTCTTTTGACTTAAAAATATTTACGTTCTAGAGAGCAGAAACATAAGTTCTAAGGATGTTGACTTTAATTATTGTCAAATCATATGAATTTGTTTCCATAACATAATTAACCACCAAATTCCTTTTATGATGTCATTCTTCTTTAAGAAGTTATTCCTATTTAGATGCCTTTGTTGTCAATTCAAAAAAATCACAAAATTCTATATCTTGATTTTTTTTTGCAATTCAATATCGAGAATCCTTGAGCTAACTTCACATATTTTGTATACTTGCACAAGTTTTCAATTTAAACTTAAGAGTCTAACAAGCCACCCTCACTAAAAAAACTTGACATTCTTATTGAAATAATCCTTAATCACTCCTCTATATGTGGTTCTCTTGAAGACTCCTTAGTCATTTACATATTTCTAACATTCCATTTACCCCCTTCGTCGAGTTTGTCTTTGCTTTTATTTTGATGCCTTTTCCCCTGGTCCATTATGCCAATATAGCATAATTGTTGAGGTAAACTTCTTCGGTCGCAACCATATAATTCATTTGCTCTTTACCCACATTCTATTTTGGATAGTCACGAGCAAAGTGCGGCCTTTCATAAATGAAACAAGTAATATCTCATTTTTTTGTTTCTTGTACTTGTATGGAGAAGATTCACATAACCTTTCCTTTCCTTTCTCCGAGCTATTTTGTGTCTTACTATTCTTCTTGTTCTTGTTGCTAGTTCAAATTGGTAGTTACATTTGGAGATCCATTAAGGCATCCGTAGCATTATCGAGCTTAGGAGGTGTTTCACGTTCTACCTCCCTATCTCCATTTGTGCCCAACCTCATAAGTCATTTATGAAATTGAGCAACTTGTCTTCCTCATATATCTTTTACACATCTAACATTAAAGATGTGAATTTCCTTACATACTCCCGCATCGAACTACCTTACTTTAACTTCTTCAAAGCTTCCCTCGTGAGCTATGCATTGTTGTTAGGTACGAACTGGTTCGTTAGCTTCTTCTTCATTTTATCTCAATTGTTAATAGGATGTCTACTGATATTAATGTCATTGGACATTCCCGTTCTCCACCATAACTTTGCATCCTTTATCATATACATAATCATGATTGACACCTTATCTGAATCAGACACATTTGTCGCTACAAAGTATTGCTCCATGTCCTAAAAAAATTCAAGCTCTTTGGCACTCCGCTTGTTGTCAAAAACTTGGGGCTCTAGTACCTTCACCAAAATGCTTTTAGCACGTCCAATATCCAATGTTGCAATGACTTGCCTTAGGATCGTGATCTCCAATTTAGAATCCTCTTATGCTTTCATCAATTCAGCTATTTGATAAACTATCATATGTACACCTCCAAAATATCAAACCGAGATGAGTAGGAAGTGACCTCTTCCTTTTTTTTTTCAGGAATTAGCCCTACGTGTGCCTCCATTTTATTGACACATTATGTTAAATTGTTGCCTTCCACCATATCAATTTTTTTGGCTCTGATACTAATCGTTACAAAGATTTTCCTATATGCCAAACTTATACCAAAGTCACACCTACTCCTTTGCACGACACTTTCATTTAGTTCTACTTAAACAAGACTCATTCTTCCCACATGATCGTTAACTAACAAAACCTTACTCTTGAATGTCTCACAACCTTCGCAGTGTTTAACTCTCACACTTGAGTAAGAATACTACATATACAATGGATAATCAAAGACAACAATAAACACACAAAATATATGGCAAAGATAAACTTTTATTACTTCTTAAAAGTATATCAAGGAATGCTCTCTCATTGTGTTTAACTCTCTCAATATGTTCCTTTGCCCTCTATCTTTGTTCTAAGACAAGACTCAAATAAGCTATTTATTGACACCTCTAACTTGACAATGCATAATCTTAATTGAATTGAAATAACTAAATCACCTTCTTATCAAATTACCTCATACTAACTAAATGGATAACACCCTCTTCTAAATATGACTCTATTTGATAGGATTTATCGACATCACAACTAACAAGATAAGATGTTACGTTTTATTAAGAAAGATATATCCATCTCTATGAAGAACTTCACTATCTTTAGAAGATCTTTATTTTTTAGAGCTGATGTATATTACTGTGATCTTATCCGCCACATCATCCAAAATTACCCCTTAATCTCTATATATTAATGATGAGTTTTCCAAGTACAAAGTCTTTCATAGCAAATTAGTCTAATCCAATGCTAATTCTTGTCAAGTTTATTAGTTATGGTCCATCTATTTGAGCATATATTAAGTCCTTAGAGCTCTCACATGTCTTCCTTATGCATGTGATTCAGCTAACCTTTAATCCAAGGTGCATCTCAAGTTATCTTTTGATCTCTTATCTGAAACTTGTGTGTCATCAAAGATTTCCATCCCTAAGCACTAATGCATTGCTAATTCATCAACAATGCCCATTTTCTTTGCCTATTTGCAAGTTTTTGTCTTGTTCTGTTATCCCGAGTGTCGAACATTGGTTAAGACTCACCAATACTTGTACTATTTTGCAATTTAGATTTAAGGGTCTAACACTAAGCCCATCTGAACCTAGGTGTATCTTCCCTCTTCGCAGATGCCCATTATTAGTTATTCTCGAGTCTACTTCATGCTTTGATTGCCCAAACAAGAACATTTGACTTCATAAACACAAATTTGTCAATTCTCAATTGAAATCAGTGTAAATTGTAATAGACAAGATTTTTGTTGTTGGACCAAAGTTTTTTGTGAGTTAGTGTTCTTCTTTATGATTTATATGGGAATGGATGACTGAGTGGCAAAATTCATGTGCAAAAAAGAGCTTTAATAAAGCTATCATAATTTCCTAGGGTGTGGTTTAATCCGTGGTGGAGGCCTATCAACTATCAAGTACTTCCCACTTCTAACACCCCAAAGATTTAAGTTGCACAAATTGACATCACTAAGCAAAAAGTACTACATCTCTTAATGTTAATTGCCTTGAAATTGTTTGTTTAATTTTAAATTATTATTTTATTAAATTATTAATTTAATATTACGTATATTCAATTGTTTATTCAACATGTATTTGAATAGTGATGATATTATGATAATTTACTCAATACACACTCAAATAGGAACGATAGTTTACTTGATTTTGCATTCAAATAATAGCAATTTGTGAATTATATTATTCTAAAAATAGAGATAATGTAGAAAAACAGTTATATACTCTTCAATTATATTATTATAAAAAATAGAGCTACAGTGTAGAAAAAATAATTACCGTTACATACATATTCTTTGCAAAAGGGCCTAAGCTGGTGAGAATGCACGTTCGAAAGGGATGCTCAATAATGAATGATGAAGACCTACTCCACTACCTCACTCAAGTCGCTATCCACAAGTCTAATTCTACTGGATTCGACCGATGCAATTAGCTTCTTCCAGGTATGGGCAAAGTTGAGGGGCTCAATTCCATTACTGCGTGCCTATGACTATGTTAGTGCATCGATTTCATTTTTCAACTTGCAGGAGAGTATGAAATTACTGGACACTGCATAAGTTAATGACATGGTCCTGATGGCCAAATGATCGAAGTCAATGATCTTATTATTACCAATTCTTTATGCGCATGGAAAGGTGGTTCCACGAACAGAAGTAGGTTAATTAGTAGGTTTTATACAAGGTCTGGCAAGGAGTTAATCCAACTTGTTATAAGAAACCTTGTCAAAAGAACGCACTTCTTGTTTGGCGTCTCTTCAAATACAATTTTCACTTACCTTTTGAACAACGGACATAATTAACTCACAGAAAACAGAAAGTCAATTGCAATCATAACACCTTAATGTTGCAACTGACCGATATATTAGCAGCAATTTCCTTTACGCGCTGTTAAACATACAAGCTTAGAAATGAGACGTCCCTTTTATTCCCTTCATTACAATTGGAGTTTTCACACTTAGCTTCTGTTGTTATCGATCAATCATGCACAGACAAACGACTAAAACCAGAGAAACGTAGAGAGAGAAATCTAGAGTGAGAAGGAATACGAAAACATGGGCAAACAAAGGATGCTAAAAAACTCAGTGAAAAATTGAGATTTCAATCAATAATACGTGTGTTACAACTTCAGTGATCGACTATACATTTATAGCTAGTTGCTAACTGTCAACTAACTGATTTTAACAGACTCTTCTTGATATCTTGAATTCTTACATTCTTGAGTTCTTTACGTAGTTGCATGCCTTGTATGAACATCTTCATGTCGTCCGACAATTCCTGAAACATATAACCTACATTCTCTTCCTTGGATCAGGAATTTAACTTCTGAACTCCCACCATTGTTCTTAATTGCTGAAATCGCGACTCACGGAAACCTTTGGTAAAAATATCAGCCTTCTGATTCTCCGTGGAGATATACTCCAATTTTAGTTCGCCTTCTTGTTGTCCGTCCCTTAGATAATAATATCTAAGCTTGAAGTGTTTTGTTTTACCATGAAATACCGAATTCAATGAAATAGAAATCGCCGCCTGATTGTCTACATATATCACCGTAGCTGAAGTTAGATGAACTTGTAGATCTCCAAGCAATTTCCTTACTCACACCACTTGTTTCGCTACTGCGGTTGCTGCCACCAATTCAGCTTCAGCTGTAGAGAGAGCTACCAGCTCCTGCTTCTTCGAGCTCCATGAAAAACATGCTGATCCCAACGTCAGACAGTATCCAGACGTGCTCTTCATGTCCTCAGTTGCTCCTCCCCAATCACTGTCCGCATAACAACTGAGCTTACAATCACCAGTTCTTTCATATAAAAGACCGAATTCAATTGTCCCTCTCAAATACCTCAGCACCCTTTATATAGCAGTAACATGTTGTCTTCTAGGATTGCTCAAATACCTGGACAGCAGACTTACCGAATATATTATATTAGGTCTTGTGGCTGATATATACATCAGGCAGCCTACCATGCTCCTATAGTTGCTACAGTCAACTTCATCTCCTTCTTCCTTCTTCATGAATTTTTCCTTCGGGCATACTG
>JANIJH010000002.1:9062733-9074512 GCA_024520975.1 Erythroxylum areolatum | reverse complement strand
TACTTAGGTGTATGTGTGATATTACCAAAAGAGACATGGTGCAAAATAGGGTAGTGAGAGTCAAGCTACAAGTGGCTAGTATAAACGACAAGTTGAGAGAGAAAACGCTTAGGTGGTTTGGGCATGTAAGCAGGATGCCCTGTGATGCTTCGGGTCAACGCGGCGAGAGAATAAACCTCCTTGATTACAAGAAGCGAAAAGGGAGGCCTTACAAGACCTGGAGGGAGGTGATCAAGGGAAATATGTCAGAGTTGGCCCTCACCGCCGCAGTGGCTAGAATTAAAACAGTCTAGCGTGATAGGATAAGGATAAACGACATAACATAGAGCCCTCACGCCTTACCCCTACCACCTCTTTTTTTTTATTTTTCAGGTGTATGGAGAGATTCCTTAGATGGACACGTAATACCATGGGATTGCCGCACTCTTAGGGCATTGATCAGGGAAGACTCTTAGCACGACTCGCTCCTAGAAAAGCTAGTTTTGGCAAGGTGCAAGGTAATAGCAGATTATGGTCTACATCAGGTATATATATAGATGTACTTTCAATCTTTACGTATTTATTCTTTGTAACCTATATCACTATTATCATATCACATATGCATGTGGGCTTACTGGAAACAGCCCCTCTATACTGTAGGGGTAAGACTGCATACTATCAGGTCCCCCCAGACTCTGCTTCATTGCAGGACTTCAGGGTATGATGATGATGATGATGCATAAGGTATCATAGAATTCAAGCAAGCAAATATTTCATGATGAATTTTTGTAGGAATAGATAGTTAGAAGACATCTTTACCTTTATAATAAATCTTCCACTCTTGTCTATCAAGGTACAAAAATCACAATGAATTTGCATTTTATAACCTCTCTCTAATAATTGACCCATGCTCAGTAAATTATGATAAAGATCAGGAACATAGAAAACACTGGATAAAACTTTTAGAACCATCCTTCAACTTAATGGATACTCGACCTTTTCCAAAAATAGGAATATTTGAACTATTGTCAAATTTAACCGTTGACTGAACATTTTCATCTAAACAGGAAAATAATTCTTTATTCCCACACATATGATTGCTACAACCATAATTCAAGTACCATATGTTTTCATCTTCCACAAAAGAGTTGTTTGCTAGCAATAAACTTTCTAAATTGTTAGAATTCTCACCAAAATGTTGATACTGATTTTTTGCAATATTAGCCTGATAGTTGTTCTAAGATCTGGATCTACAATCAGCAGTTTTATATTCATACCATCCACAATTAAAGCAATTAAAATTACATCTCTCTTGATATTGATTACCTTGTCCTCTTCCTTGACTGATAGGCCGAAAATTATTTCCTCTTCTTCCTTGATTAAATGCTCTGGAATTGTTCTCTCCCCTGGTTAAAATTATTGTCACGACCTTTTCCTATAAAACTTCCTCTACCTCTGTCTTTGAAATCTCCTTTTCCTCCATTATTAAAAACACGACCTCTACAATCTGCATTTTGATTAGATTTTGCAACATTATTGAAATTCATTTGGCCTTTTAAGGCTTCTTCTATTGTCTTTTCTATTTTTCTCCAATATTCTGCTATCATGACTTTCAATGCTTCCTTGTAACTCTATTATAGTCATAGTCTCCATATCATATGACTCTAATATTCTAGTCACAACATGGTTATATTTAATGGTGCATAGAATTTTGTCCACTACCTTACTATCTGAAATATCTTCTCCATACAACCTCATCTTGGTGACAAGATCAATAACACGAGAAAAATATTGTTCAATAATATCTAAATTAGACATTTTATACCTCTCATATTCTTTATGCTGGGACTATAATTTGGATTTTTTAGCCTTATCTACACCTTTGTAAGCCAGCTTCAAGATATTCCACGCTTCTTTGGCAGTTTTAGCATTAGCAATTTTGTCAAAAACTGAATAATTTACTCCTTGGTGAATTTGGGATAACGCTAACTAATCCTTCCTTTAAGCATTTACATCAGCTCCTTCATGTAAGCCTGGATCAACAAGACTCCAAATATCGTGAGCTTTGAGGTAGGTAGACATTAAAATCTCTCAATAATTATAGTCAAGTTTACAATTTAATTTGGGACTTGACCACATAATATTATAACTGTTTGACATCTCTAATTTTTAAATGAAATACTCTCTCACAAGTATAAGAACTCTCTCTCTATTTTTACCTCACAAATCACTTTAAAAAATGGAGCTAGATTTAACTAGCTTTGATACCAATTTGATATCATATGAGACAACATACTCACACACACAAGGGAGAGATAGAGAAGAAAGAGGAAAATTAGTTCAATCCCAAAAATACAATACATGTAAGGCTTCGTTACACTCCTTTTATAGGAAAGAAAAACAATAAAATAGTAGAATTTTACTCATACAAACAAACATCCTATTGGATCAAAAATTTGGTCAGATTAAATAGAACGCTTAAGGAAGAAGAGAGGCTCTCTCCACTTGCTTCAAGCACATGATTTTGGCTACAAGTTACTGTCTCTCTCCACTTGCTTTATCATGATTTTGACTACCAGATAATGAAGTTGCATGCATCTGGCTCCCTTCTATGCATAGCTTGATTTATTCATTGACACTTCTTAAGCTCGATTTTTTGATGTCTTTCACTAAGCTTGGTATAAGATTTTGGCATCACAAATGTATGTCAAGTTGAATTTATTAAAGTCTTGTCGAGCTCTAATTTGAGGGAGGATATTAGCAATAGACAAAAGCAATACTTGTATAGTTAGTTTGTCATTTTTGTAATCATAGAAACATTAGTCAGTTTTATTCTTGTGGAGACTTTACCGCCAATATATCAGCGTATGAACTTATATACGAGCTTAGAATAAAGGTCAGCAGCTTGTTTTAGTAGAAGTTTCAATTATACATTATCCTTTCTTTCTACAAAAGTATTTTTCATACGAGTTTGTGTACTTAAAAAGTTTAAATATTATAAAGTACATAAGTAAGAGATATTTGTACATATTTTAGCTTTTTGAGGGAAAAGAGAAGCTTAAGTGTATGAGCATTGTTAGATAAAAATCAAGCGAAAGTGTACGACTGATGAAGTGCACAGGAAAATTAGAACAGAGAGAGATCAGAAGAATCGGACTCATCGTGAAGCAACACTAGTCCCTCTTGACCATCAGTATTTAAAGTTCCAGAATTCATCATATCGTTTCGACTTTTGCGGGCAACTCTTTTTTCCTCGAGATAGAAAACAATATCAACTTTCCCAATCGTCAAAATCAAAAACAATCTCAACGCTATCTTTGAAACTTAGCAAGCTCTAATTAGTTGGCGCAGTATTTACTCTTCTGGGCCACCATTAAACAGGATATGGATATCATCAAATAAACGTGCTGATGTCTCAATAAGAATGCTATGCATAAATATCAGGCTCGATTCATCTAACTAAGAATAAGACAGTTATTTTGTCTTTTAACAGAACTGTGGAATCTGGATAGCTCCTAACTCAATTCTCTGTTTCTTCCACCACCCTCTCAACCTCCCCGTAACCATGGTGAAGCTGGTGTTCGATAAGAATCTGTGGGGCCTAGCAGCTTAAACAAGATTGAATTTCTTAATCTGAACGCAGAAAATGTGTAGATATTCTCGACGGATTATTGGTCTGTATTATCTTAATCATTTTATTGCATGAAGTTGTCAGAATATATACTAACCTCAATACTATTCTTAGGGTTGAACAGAATTTATTAAATATAAATTTGAGAGGATATCTAAGATAGAAAGTGTATCATTTATAAAGCCGTCAAAACAAAACACAAACGTTCTTAGTAAATAAGATAATTAACCTTTCGATCGTATAGGAATACTATTTATAATAACGACAGAAGGGCCATATTACTACAAAAGCAAATCAAGCAAGGACAAGGAAGCTGGTATCGACCATTATATTTATATTTGAGACTGATTGATACCTAAACGTCTTTGATACAACACCATTAGATATATCATGATTAAGGAAGATCGAGTAAAGCTCCTGTTTCTCCCTCTCTTTTTCACTGGTTGTTGTTTACGTAAACATTTCAACTCTTACCCCTTTTTCCTGTCCTTATTCGTGGAGATGGAGCGACAAGTGGGTTTGGCATTTTTTTAGATTGATCTTTTATGAAAGGCGCTTTTTATCTTGATAGGAGTATATAAAGGCATGAGCATTACCTTGTTTTGGAGTAAGATTGCTTTCATTTATTTTAAAGATTTCAAGTAAGGATAACAATGTATGATATTGTTTTAAAATTTTTATAAATTTAAAAATAAAATGATGTTATTTTAATAAAAGATTAAGTGATTTATACTATTAGAAATAAATTTAAAATTTCGTTCCAACAAATAAATTTAATAATTTAACTTGGAAATTGTTAAATTTTAATAAACACTTTTATACAATATTTATATAAAATATATAATATAATATTTAAATTATATTTAAAAATTATTTACTTTTTTTTTGGGGGGATGAGGCATCTTCTTTTTCGCATTTATCACAAAAATTAAATAATGGTTACATCGTCAGTAAAGTGAGATAAGAGAAAAAGGATGGGTCCCTTCCCCCCTTCCTTAACTGCAACGGACACTTGTACAAAACCCCAAAACACTTTCGTCGTTTTGCGGTGGGGCCCGATCAACCGACCGAAATCCAGAACGAAGAGTAGCTGGAGGTGGGCGACACGCTAACTTATGCCAACCTAACCCAATTAACCACACTCAACAAACCATGGTTAGCACTTAACGGCAGTTTTGGAGCGGGGAATAGCCGTGGCATGAAAGGACAAGGAGTCGTTAGCTATTGCAAGCCACGTGGTGTAACCAGGGTTAGCCGTAATTTTATGACTCGTGATGTGAGCCAGCCACGTGGACTGTCCGTATCGTTATTAAGTTTATATGTAGTTTACGCTGTCTAAAAGAAAAAGAATAGAATAGTTGGTATGTACCCCGAGAGATAATTCTACAACTACAAATCTGATAAAACCCAAACCTTAGTTTCAGTGTTAGAGGAACACTTAAAATTAAAAGTGATCCAAATGCATTTTATGGGTACATACTATAAATAGAATATCATGGGGAATCTGACCTTTTTCTTTGTTGATAATAAGAATCTAAGAAAGAATCTCCTAAAAAGCAAAAATAGGAATCTCTTTTCCACTGATATTTCTTAGTAAAGCACGAGTTGGTAATTTAGTAATTACAACAGACATATGCGGAACACGTGGCAACATAATAGGTTCGAGTTTACCACGGTGGACCGCTCAGTCTTTTAAAAAGCAAAACCGCGTAGGTTTTAAAGAAATCTCACCGTTTAAACGGCCGGTTAGAGTGGAGCCCGCAGAGGTTACCCTGTGGTGCATTCATTGGCTCCCACGTGTCACGCCCTCAGACACCTCCTCCACAACGTTATAAATATAAAAATCCGGATACGGCTCCTCTCGCCCTAACTGGAGCCATATCCTGTTTGTTTCTGAGTACATTTTCCTGTTTGTGTCCCAAGAAAACATTGTCCTGTTTGTTTCATTCCTTACTTTTCGTTTCCGGTTCATAACCGCCTTGTGCTTTGCCCTTCTGTTTTGCAACTTGTAACTTCTTCTTTGCTGATATTCACTCGTCCACGTAAGTTCCAAGGTAATTTCTTTGATTTCTGCATTGTTGTTCAGTATCAGTTTTCCTTTGTCTTTATCTTTCACGTGGTTTTCGCAGTATATAATTATAACACAATGACTCACTTCCTAAACGACGATCTCGAGTACCTCGATGATTACTACGACGTCACTGATTTCGAATACGAAGACCCTTTCAGCCAACCCCAACAACCTCAGAGGAACCATGATCACGAGTCCATGGATTCCGACTTCGAAGATGACTTCGAATTAGTATGCTCCCCTTCATCTCCTTGTCGTTATTGGGTTCTGTCTTTTCTTGCAGAGTGTGTAATTTTTAGAATAATTACTGTCTTGGCGTATTGTAGAGTAAGGTCAAGACCGACACCTCGGCACTAGAGGCAAGGAATGGGAAAGATATACAGGGGATACCTTGGGAGAAGCTCAATTTCACGAGGGACAAGTATCGCGAAACCAGGTTGAAGCAGTACAAGAACTACCAGAACATGTCTATTTCTCGCGACCAGATTTGTAAGGTCTATATCATTTCTCTATCTTTGTTTCCCTTTTTTTTTTGTTCTCTTGGAAGTTTTTAGTCTATTTTGTACTCTTGGGAGTTTGAGTTTGGAATTCAATTCAATAAATAGGATTTTGAAGCTCTAAACTTTCTTTATACCTCTTCCCCCAGTAAACTGGATGATGTTTAATTTGAAAGGGATTATCTTTGAAACCATTGCCGCGATATTTTGAAAATCTTTTGGAAACTATCGGGGTTTTGCCTGATGGCTAATTCATCTACTAATGTTTGAATACTAGCAGGTGGAAGCGTTGGGACGGGGGAGCAGTTTTTCTATATTTTCAATTATGATATATTAAATTTGTATTGGATTCGTTTGAAATAGCTATCTATATATATATGTTTTGGTCTCCCTTCTCCCAGCAAAAAGATAGAATTTTGTTTTCTCTAGTTAAAATTATATTTGCTGTTTTGATTGGTACATCAAACCTACCCTTGATAGCCACGGTAACTATATGAAGTTATTTTGTCTGTTCCTTTCCCTTCGTTTAAGTTATGAAATAGGCGGGGAAGGGGAGGGATAGCGGATGATGCAGCATGTCTTTGTTTTTATTTCTCGAATAGTATAAGAGGTGGAACAAAAAATGTCAAGTCCTGGTTAAATGATGATTTTCGTTATATGCTTCTAGAGCTGATGGCCTTCCGCTTGACTTCATTCTTTGTTTTGACCTGAAAATATACTGATTACAGGAATGCCTGCCGGTGGAGAAAGGAAGTACGTTTTATGATTTCCATTTCAACACAAGGCTTGTCAAGTCCACTATTACACATTTTCAGGTAATGACTTTTCCTCTTCTCTGCTGGTAGAGCATATTTGAATGGGGGAACTCTCATAATTGGTGAACGAATTTCTGTCGTTTCATGTGACGTGCATGACCATGTTTTGATTTTAGGTTTATTGAAATATAATCGATCGTATTTCCAGAAATTACTCACTTTGGCTTATTCTAAACTACTTTTCTGTCCCAAAATTTCGATGCTATAGGTGGTCAGCCTTAGATTTTCTGGCTCATATGGATGTTTATTGAACTGTTTACATCTCATCACATTCATCAATCTCCTTGAAGTACTATGATAATTTTCATAACTTGGAAGGTCTTGAGGAGTAACAATCTTGTTATCATGAGACCATAGAAATGTCTCACGTATCAAACTAGATGTAGTAAGCTAACATTATCTGATTATTATATAATTGGCTATGAAACTTGTCTTCTCTAGATAAGACTTTGAAGTTTCTGTTGCAAACATATCGTTAGTCTTTAGATTTGCAGGTACTTCCAGTCATGATACCATCATTTTAAGGATGTTATTTGTATGTTATTGGGCATTATGCTTGAACTTGTTGAAGGTATGGCAATAGAAATCGATATCTCATCATTGGCTCAAATATTTTTGTTCATCTTATATGCTGTTGATTTTTGAACCTCTAACGAAGCTGTTCCAGATGTAAGTTATTGCCAGCGTGGCCATTATACGAAAGCCTACTCCAGGCCTGCGAGCTGGTGAACTAAGCCTTCCAAGAAGTATTTGGAATTTAATTTGATCTGTCCTTAAAATTTCTGTGGCACTCAACAGGCATAATACTTTGATATGTGGTTAAAATTTCTGTAGCACGCAACAAATATAATACTTTGATATGTGGCTTTAGGTTCCCCAAATTTAACTGGGTCAAGTAAGGTTGTGTTTACTAGGTTCTTCCTATGCGGATTTATGATGATGCTTGCTTTATGCATTAGTTGTTTGGCGCATTTTACAATCGAAAAATAGAAAGTTAATAGAAGGTTCAATCTTGAATATATGCTAGATCTGCATAATATTTCAAGTAATCAACATAGATACAGAATATCTCAATCGAAGCTAACCCTTATTTGCTTTATTCCTGAGTATTTCTTTATTGAGTATGACACCATTGAGGCTTGTATAATAACGAAAACACTTCAGATTTACACATACTTTTTGTCAGTTTTTGTGTGTGCATTTTCTATTATTCTCAAAGCCTCCTGACCTACAGTAACTGTCTCATGCTTAACTGGTGATGAATAGTATTCCCATCATGTTTGGATGTGTTTGGCATGGTTCCAGGGTTTGCACACGTGTCATACTTGTATCTTAGCATTAAAAGATTTGAAGGTCCTGTGTGTCATTGACATTGTGATTTACTTTTATCTCCTGCAGTATCTTGTGCACCTATATTGATGTTCATAGATATATTCGTAAGTTAACCCTGCTGTGGTATTTTAGGACTGTTATTTCTCTTTATTTCAGCGTTTTAAGAAGGGTGGAAGTTTTATGTGAGCAGCTGGCAGGATTAAGGATACGTTGTATATATGGTATGATAGGAAATATCTGAGCATTTCACAGGCCTCTGAACCAATTCCTTTAGTTCAAGTGCTATTATTTTGTCAGATTTGAGGGGCCTTAGTAACATGGATATGAATTTCTGTGTTGTTCTTCCATTTAGCGCATCATCTGCATTGCAGCATTCACACTTTTTGTCATATTTGCATTATCATGTTTCATGGACTTTGTTATTTCACTTTTAGCTTTTCCAGTTATGTGTGCTTGTGCTTATGTGGTCTGATTAACATAATAGCAATAGCAATTTATGTCTGCCATTATGCATTTGTCTAAGTAGATTTCTGCAATTATGCATGTGTACAAATGTTGGTGAACTGACCTAACATCTGCTTATATTAGAAATTTCTTTCTTCACTGTTTCCTGCCTTATCCCGAGAAAATACATTTGGCCTACAACGATAACATCCCTTTGTTTCTTGTATTTGTCATCGAGAAATTTTCTGTTGGTTCGTTTTATATATAGGAATCTTGTTATTTGCAATGTTAATTCCTTGGAGTGACGTATGATTTTGTACGTATGTTTATTTCTTTGTCGAGTTATGCTAGTCACAGGTTTGTCAATATTGATTCCAATGTGATTTGCAGCTGAGGAACCTACTGTGGTCAACATCTAAACATGATGTGTACCTCATGCAAAATTACTCTGTGATGCACTGGTCTTCATTATTGCGCAGAGGGAAAGAAATACTCAATGTGGCGAAGACGATTCTTCCTAGCCAGGTGTGTGACATAGGTGCCAAAGTTGTTCCTACATGGATTAGTTGATAACTGTTTTGAACAATCGTTATTGTCTTTGAAACAGAAACACCCAGGATTATTGTCCGAATCACTTTTCAGGGTGCAAATAAGCACAATGGCTGTCAAAGAAAACTTGATGGTCGCAGGTGGTTTTCAGGGAGAGCTTATTTGTAAGGTATGGAAATGTGAAATTTTAATTATATGCATGTGGATTTGGCTCATTTCCCTGATTGCATCTTTCATTTGATCAGCACTTGAATCAACCTGGTGTAGCGTTTTGCACAAAATTAACTTCAGATGAAAACGGCATTACAAATGCAGTGGATGTATATCGCACCAAGTGAGGAATTTTATCTGACAATAAAATTGAAAATTTTCACTTCTCAAGGCCAAACACTGAAACTTCCAATATTCATTCTGCAGCGGTTTGCTGAGGGTAATGACTGCAAACAATGATGCTCAAGTTAGAATACTTGATGCCGAAAATTTCTCTTGCATAGATCGTTTCTCCTTTGAGTGGTCGGTAAATGTGAGTTCCTTTCATCATTAGAAGTTTGACATTCATTTCAGATTACACGTTTATATGCTAACTGGTTAACTTTATGGTTCCCAGAACACGTCTGTTAGCCCAGATGCTAAACTGATGGCTATCCTTGGCGACAGCACAGAATGCTTGATTGCAGATGCCAATTCTGGGAAGATAACTGGGAGACTCAAAGGGCATTTGGACTATTCTTTTGCATCAGCTTGGCATCCTGATGGCCACATTCTGGCTACTGGTAATCAGGACACGACATGCAGGCTTTGGGACACCAGGAATCTGTCCAAGTCCTTTGCTGCATTAAAGGGGAATATGGGTGCAATTAGAGCGCTGAGGTTCTCTTCGGACGGCCGATTTCTGGCGATGGCAGAGCCTGCTGATTTTGTCCACATCTTTGACACGCAATCTGGGTACACAAAAAGCCAGGAGATTGATATATTTGGTGAGGTTGCAGGCATTTCATTCAGTCCTGATACAGAAGCCCTGTTTGTCGGGGTTGCTGACAGGACCTATGGTAGTATGTTAGAGTTTAACAGGAGACATTTCAACCATTATTTAGACGCATTCTTCTAGTGAAGAGTTGAGAGAATCCGTACTCTCGGTGATGCGGGAGGCTTACAGATGTTTATATTTAGTGGAAAAAGAGTTTTGAAGAATTATCTTTGTTTTCTCGTTGGGCACAGGACCAAACTGTTACAGAAAGGGAAAGATGCTCGGTTTTGAAGAGCACTTTTGTCGTTTTAGCATGTGTAATTATTGCACAGTAATTAGTTTTTACTCGTTGGTATTTGTTGAACTCTGTCTTTCTTTCATATTATGTTGTATACATATTTGATATTGTGATGCTCTTGAATTTTGTTTTTAGATAAAACCAATTTTTATCTCATCGAGAAATCTTCAGCCTACACGGCACTCCGACTCCGACTTCGACCCAAATCTAAATCTTAAAAAACCTGTCGAGTCAAATTGACGATGACCTGTTCGGAGCAAAGTGTTGGAAATTTCAGTGGTCTCTCTATCAAAGATTATTGATCTTTTTGCTCAAGTCCGATCCCCAGAGTCATACTGTGTTTAATGCCTGGTTGGACAGTCAAGTAGAAAAGTCCCCGCCAGTCCTCTCAATGCAACAGCAGATGGGGCAAGTTGGGCGGCTGATTGTTGAAGTGTCGAAGAGCTGTTTGACTAAGAAGATGAATGGAGACGCACATTTACTGGACAGGCGACATATGAATACGAAAATAAATGACGCTTGTAAGGATGCCGTGGGATTTTAATGTCGGTACAGTTAAAAGAGTCACAGTTTACTAAACAAACTCATTGGTAAAACATTATTTAAGCAATTGGAAATTACTGTTGGAACAGGTACGTCGACAAAGTCTCCCCGTGACATCACTAATGAGAGAAAAAAACATAATAATCAATTTTCCGTTTCTGACAATTCCATGAAGATTTTCTCATCCTTTTTTCAAAAAGCCTGAGAATGAACAGTTAAAAGTGAATGATTTTGCCTGGATGGTGCTCACTATACTTGGATTTATTGTGGTTAGTGCAAATTTCATTTTTCTTGTCAAAATCGCTCGAACGCTGGAAAAGTCTACCAGGTTACGGTGGGAATTTGAAATTGGGATGCTGTGTAAGGACAAGGCTTAAGCCACACGATCAACATCATGATCAATGCTCTCATTTTTTGTGCCAAAGCCCCATTGTTCTCGGAGCAGATCTCCTCCTATTTTGGTTAATTGATTCCTCCACTTTATAATAAAAGTCGTTTTGAAAAAATACACGCTTATTAAAAAAACTAATAAAATTATAGATATATTCTTATTAAATATGCACCTCGATAATTTGTAATAATTAGCATGTGAGAGAAATTGCCTTAAAATTGTGATTGTATAATTAAGATGAGAGAGAAATGAAAGGTTAATT
>JANIJH010000002.1:9029792-9060938 GCA_024520975.1 Erythroxylum areolatum | reverse complement strand
CCTAGGATTTCAATCTTTCTTCTTGTTTTTATTTTAGTTAGGGTTTTCAATTATTTGTTGAAAACTTTCGGCTTATAGCAAAAAAAAGTTGAAAAAAAATTCGAAAAAAATTCAAAAAACGAAGAAAAAAAAGAAAAAATTGAAAAAAGTCTGAAAAAAGAAAAAGTGTAGGAAAAAAAGAAATCTAAAAAAGTCAAAAAAATTGTAAAAAATCTAGAAAAAAAATGAAAAAATCGAAAAAAAAATTCAAAATTTTTCAGATTTGCTAGTTTGTTATTGATTATTGGTTTGGTTTGCTTGCTACTTGTTATTTGAGCTACATTTTGAAATATTGATTTATTGAAGTTGTGGTTCTAATTGTAACTTGGATTTCAGAGAACATTGAGTGGTAAAAGGCAAGAGTGTGTGAGCTTATTTGAGGGAGTCATTGTTTGTGACTTAAACACGAGGGGAGTAACAAATTCTTGAGTAAAACATGTGAGAGAGTGTGTGAGGTTGTTTATCACTAACTTTGTTTTTGTAGGTATATCATTTTATTTACAATGTCACAGAGAGGTAATAATGATGACAATCAAGGAGGAGATGCAACTATTGCTTTCACTTGAGAGCCATGCAGCAACAATTTGAAAGGTTCAATCTAGCCTTAAATGAGTTTAGGGGACAAATGGATGAGCACAGACAAGGGAAATGCGAGGAACTTCAGAACAGGCATGCAGATGTACGTCAGCGGCAACCATCACCTCATAGACAACCATCACGGTATGAGCCTGAGGAGGAGGAGTTTGATGAGGAGGAGGAGGACTATGAAGAGCACATGCCCAGGAGAGCTCGGAGAGGAGAATCCCTCAACAGGCGAGATGAAGACCTCAAATCCATCAAGATGCAGATCCCAGCATTCAAGGAGAGGAATGATGTTGAGGCATACTTGGAATGGGAAAGGAAGGTTGATCTGATCTTCGAGTGCCATAACTTCTTAGAGGAGAAGAAAGTAAAACTTGCTGCTATTGAATTTACAGATTATGCACTAATATGGTGGGATTAGCTTGTGACCTCTAGGAGGATTAATGGAGAGAGACCCATCAATACTTGGGCAGCAATGAAGGCATGCATGAGGAAGAGATTTTTCCTTCTTACCATTATAGGGAGATGCATCAAAAACTCCAAAGACTCACACAAGGGTCTAAGTCAGTAGAGGACTACCACAAGGAGATGGAGATTGTTATAATCCATGCTAATATATTGGAGGATCCCCAGGCCACCATTACACCATGCTAATAAGTGTCTGGTCCTTTTGCGAAGTTTCTTCAGGAACATAGGATTGTTGCCCAGTACACCATGCCTAGTTCTTTGGATTAGAATGGTGTGACAGAAAGAAGAAACCGAACCTTAATGGACATGGTGAGAAGTATGAGGAGTAACACAAAACTTCCTCAATTCCTGCGTATTAAAGCTCTAAAGACGACTGTGTATATATTAGACCGAGTTCTAACCAAGGCTATCTCAAAGACACCTTTTGAGTTATTTAAGGGTTGGAAACCGAGTCTGAGGCATATACGCATTTGAAGATGCCCGTTTGAAGTGAGAATTTACAACTCATAAGAGAAGAAGCTAGACCCAAAGATCATTAGTGGGTATTTTATTGGATATGTTGAAAGTCTAAGGGATATAGATTCTATTGTCCATCTCACAGCACTAGAATTGTGGAATCAAGAAATGTAAAGTTTCTTGAGAATGACTTGATCAGTGGGAGTGGTCATTTTCAAGACATAATTTTTGAAAAGGATCATTATGAAGCTCAACCCTCTAGTTCAAGTGATAGATTGATTGTCATTTACACCTCTCAAGTTGAAACGGGTGTTGGACAATCAATTACTGAAGTTCCACAAGCTTTTAGTATCAATCCAGTAGATCAAGTTGTAAATGAGGAACAACTAGAAAATGTTGAGCAACCAGTTGAACAACAGGATGAGCAATAACAGGTTCCTCGTGAGGATAATGATACAACATTAAGAAGATCTATTAGGGTTAGAAGGTCAGCAATACTTAGTGATTATATAGTGTATCTACAAAAGTTAGATTACAACATTGGAGTCGAAATGATCCTGAAATATTTTTGAAGGCCATGAGTTCTAAGAAATCTGACTTATGGTACAATGTTATGAAGGATGAGATGGATTCTATGGCATCCAATCAAGTCTAGGATCTCGTTGAGTTGTCAAATGGTGTGAAAACTATTGGATGTAGATGGGCATTTAAGACAAAGAAAGACTCGCGAGGCAACATTGAGAGACATAAAGTAAGATTTATTGCCAAAGGGTTCACTCAGAGGGAAGGAATCGACTATATAGAGACATTTTCTCCTATACCTAAGAAAGATTCTCTTCGTATAATCATGACATTAGTAGCTAATTTTGATCTTGAGTTACATCAAATGGATGTGAAAATGATGTTCCTCAATGGTAAACTAGAGGAAGAGGTTTACATGAAACAACCTGAAGGATTCTCCTTTAGTGATGATGAGCATTTAGTCTGCAAGCTTAATAAATCTATATATGGATTAAAGCAAGCCTTCTGGCAATGGTATTTAAAATTTTATGAGGTTATCACTTCATTCGGTTTTGAAGAGAATATAATGGACCAATGTTTATACCAGAATATCAGTGGGAGTAAGATTTGTATTCTTGTGTTATACGTGGATGACATTTTACTTGCAACTAATGATAAGGGTTTGCTATATAAGGTGAAACAATTTCTCTCAAAAAATTTTGATATTAAAGATATGGATGAGGCATCTTATGTCATTGACATCAAGATCCATAGAGAAAGATCTCGAAGTATTTTGAGTTTGTCTCAAGAGACCTATATCAACAAAGTTTTAGAGAGATTTCGGATGAAAGATTGTGCACTAAGTGTAGCACCCATAGTAAATGATGATAGATTCAGTTTGAATCAATGCTTGAAGAATGATTTTGAGTGGGAACACATGAAGAACATTCCATATGCTTCAGCTATTGGAAGCCTTATGTATGCTCAGGTCTGCACCCGACCTGATGTTGCATATGCTGTAGGAATTTTAGGAAGATATTAAAGTAATCCAGCTATTGACCACTGGAAAGCTGTGAAGAAGGTTATGAGATATCTTCAGGGCACAAAAGACTGCATGCTTATGTACAGGCAAACTGAGAACTTGGAAGTAGTTGGACACTCCAATTCAGACTTTGTTGGCTGCATCAATTTAAGGAAATCAACATTTGGTTATATATTCATACTAACTGGTGGAGCTATATCTTGGAGAAGTGCCAAGCAGACCTTGATTGCTACTTCCACTATGAAGGTCGAGTTCGAATCATGTTTTGAGGCCACCTCGTATGGTACATAGTTGAGGAGTTTCATATATGGGCTTAGAGTTGTTGATTCAATTTTTAAGCCTTTAAGGTTGTATTACGACAACTCCGCTTCAATCTTTATAGCTAAAAATAACAAGAGTGAAAGTCTAAGTAAGCACATCGACATTAAGTATTTAGCCATAAGAGAACATGTTAAGAAAAGAAAAGTTGTCATATAACACATTAGCACTGATTTGATAATTGCGGATCCTTTAACTAAAGGCATGCCACCTAAGCAGTTTAAGGGTCACGTAGTGCAAATGAAACTTGATTCTATAATGTGATTTTTGTTGTACATTTGTTGATTTAATGACATTCTTATTTAATTTGATATTTTCTTATATGTTTTGTGCACGCATATATTTAATTGGTTTTGAGAAATGTTATTTAATTTGGACCTAAAATAAACATATGATTTATTCATTAAGTATAAGGGCTAATAATGAGAAATTTTATATATGTAATACATGGAAGATAATACTCACTATAAGAAAACCTATCGCCATGATTCATATATTTGATTTCTTATTATATTTGGTGTTAGGTTAAATGGACCAAACGGGAGAATGAAAGATTTTTTTAAAATTCGCCTAACCTTCATACTGTTCATGTTATGGTCCATTTAATGCATTAACCTTTAACACACATACACGGTAACGCCCATGCTTCATGAGTTTACTCCTCTGTGATGGGTAGAAGGTTGAAACAGTTTAAAACAAGCTTTTGGGCCCTTATCCTTCATTCATGATTTTACACCATCGTTACATGAAAGACCAATAGGATAGAAGATTACAAAAAATATCAGAGGCGAAAGAGGATTATCGGTGGAGTAATGACTGGAAGTATTTATTTCGGTTAAGCTTCTGTTGTTATATACATTGATAATATGCATGTAAATATTTGATGAATGAGATGCATGCTGGATATTATTTCAGAAGAAGCACCGTAATCATCTTATCCTATGAGGCCAGGAATCAAACTATTTGCTAGTATTAGCCTCCCTCCCGTGATTGTGCTCACAATCAGTAATCACTCTACCAAGAAAGACGGTGGTTTGGCCTAGACAACTTGCCTTGCCTTTTGTAAAATGAAGTATTGAGAGAACAATAATTACATAATTTTGAGGCCAACAACTATTGAATTTGAAAGCAGTCTAAGTCAGGAGAAATGTACATGACATGACTACTGAACTTTTCGCGCAAATTAAACACGAGAATAAATAAGTGGGGTTAGTAGCTGTCCGTCTCGATGAAAAGGTCAATTCGACGTGGCCGAACATGAGCGTCTTCCTATTCCTAGTTCCTAGCAAAAGGAAATTACTTGGTGAAAGAAGTCTGGGTCTGACCAAACCGCGTGAGATATTTAAGAGTTGGACCCCGCTCCACTGGTCACTGATGATCACCATCTAGAAATTCGGCCAGTAATGGCTGAAATGTAAATTCTTGTTTATTTATATTGAATTAGTAACAAAAGACAGAGGGATGAGAAAAAAAACAAAAAGATGCAAGAAGAAAAGGGGGAAAAAAAACTCGTGAATCGTGATGTAGGGAAAGCAAACTTAAGAGGGGAGAATGAGAATAAATATAGTAACGAATGAGAATGAATATTATTATTAGAATTATAATGATTGGTTAAAAGAAATAAATAATTATTGTTATTATTAATATTGGTTGATTTGTAAAAAATATTATAATATTTTAATTAATGAATGAATTATATTTTAATTAATTAAATCATTATTTTTAATTAATTAATTACAATATTTTAATTAATGAATGAATTATATTTTAATTAATTATATTGTAATTAATTAATTAATATCAATATTTTAATTAATGAATAATAATATTTTAATTGGTTATATTTTAATTATTAATAATATTTTAATTAATTATATTGTAATTAATTAATTACAATGTTTTAATTAATGAATAATTATATTTTATTTAGTTATATTTTGATTAATAATAATATTTTAATTAGTTAAATAATTAATTACATTATTTTAAGGAATGAACGAATTATATTTTAATTAATTATAGTGTAATTAATTAATTATATTATATTATATTAAGTAATTACAGTATTTTAATTAATGAATGAATTATATTTTAATTAATTATATTGTAATTAATTAATTAATTATATTATACTATATTAAGTAATTACAATATTTTAATTAATGAATGAATTTTATTTTAATTAATTATATTGTATTAGTTATTTTAATTACTTAATTTTATTTAATTAATTAGTATAAATAATATTTTAAAAAAATGGTCTTAGTAAAGAATGAGTTTAATTCCTTTAATAAATGACAAATATAAAAAAATTCTTCAAAAATAAGATATCAAACTATTATCCCTATAATAATAATAAACAACTAATCATTCACTTTTTATTTTATAATCATTAACTCCTTGTCACAATTATCAATCAAGCACTCCCTTAGGCATTTGGAAGTTGAAAGATGCCCCGTAACTTGTCCATTAAACCAAAAATAGGATGGAGCATCCGGAGCACCCGAGATCGGGTCTGGGTCCCGCCGACACAGCCCGATATTCATTCTAGGACTCTCTCTCTCTCTCTATTCTACGTTACTCCAATTCAGTCAACTTACTTAACACCCGCTCTCAGGGGGTTTAAGTAAAAATACACCCTCACGTGACTAGAAGAGCGTGCAATGCACGGATCAACCTCCCGCGTACAACCCAAAGACCTGTACAACCTCCATCCACTACCTGTAAACGCGATGCGCGTCGGTCAAGCTTTTGCAAATAAGAACCGTGAAGGCCCGAATCAACGGCGCCGCAAATGAAGAGATCATATTGGCACTAGTTAAGCACGTGACATGTTTCATTCCGTTTAAATTCACAAGACGTCATCGTTGACGTCAAGATTCATGCCAGCCGCACGATTCTCGGATAACGACGCTGTTCAGTCATCAAGTGGCTGTTATTCTTCCTTGCAATAAGAGCTGTATGATTTGAACGATAATTAATTGCATATCGAAGAGTCTGTTTTGATTCTGTGTGAATGGCTAGTTATCTGTTTTTACTTTATTTGATAAATATTGGTTTATTTAATAAATTAGACCTATGGAAAATAAATAGATAATATAAACAGACAGGTGACGTGAACCACTATGACTTTTATAAATTTTAAATACAATAATAAATAATCATTTTTTGAGCATTAGTTTTTCAATTAATTTGAGAAGGTGAAAGGGAACGGGGCCTTTGTCCTCAATTTCGTTGCAGATTACAATATAACCCGGAGGAGTCAGTGGAGATCATTATTATAACGTTTGAGCTTGAATATATATAATTATTATCATTAATTCATGATTAGAACTTGCTTCTGGTGTAGTGGTGAGAAAATCACAACTGTTCATCAACGGTCTAATCTTCCCTTTAATTTAATTTAATCCCAACCATGTTGTTATTTAGGGATTAGTTTATACGCAATCATTCGCTGTATGATTTAAGTAACTTATCCGGAGGGGAGCGTGCAAATATTTGTCACTTGGACGGAAAATAAGAAGAAAATGGAGGGGAAAGTGGGGAGGGAGACGCACACATTGATTGCACACCGCACGCGACGGTGGTGAGATAAAAGACGAGGCCGCTGACACCTGGCGGTGAGTGATGGACAGATGTCAGTGAGATTGAGACACGTGTCATTATTCTAATGGCCTGACATCACTGATTGGAGTGTTCAAAACGTCAGAGAAGCAGGTAAGAAATTGGAAGTGAGTCGTACGCGTAAATTAAAATTATTGATAATTCTGAGAAATTAAGATTTCTGATTTAATTAAATTACATAATTATGGTGTTTACCTTCTCGTGCCTCTCACTATATATAAGAGACAAAAGCTAACGCTGCAGTGGCTATAACAAGGTGAGGTCGAGAGAGTTGGGGAGTGTAGTGTACACTAAAAAAATTGAGAGGAAAAAAAGAGAGCTTTGAGCGTCCTAGTTGTTCTTCATCTTCACCCCCTTTCTGTAACACCCCGCTTCTCTGAATCCCTTTCTGTTAATCATCTGTCTTTCAAGTTTCGGTTTGTTTACTGATAAGAGTTAGAAATTGGTTTTAAAGCAAACTTGAAAAAGAAGGATTTCTTAAAAAGCCAGGTGTTTTCAGAATCGAGATCCAGATTTATTTTTTCTTTTTACTTGTGCATCCTCTGATTTGCGCATCTTTTTTTGGTTTAATTTCTTCCTGACTTGGAGGGTTGTTTTTTGATCCCTCAAGGTTGATCTTGGTCTTTTAATCCACTGAGGTTGTCTATTTCAAAACCTCTTTTGATCTTTTTCTTATCTTATGCCAACAAAAACCTGTTCTTTAATTTAGTCAAGAAGCAGGTAGATTCACTTTTGATTTATATAGTTGTAACCCATCTTTTGAGTTTTGAAGGTAAATGGCAGCCACATCCACAATTGGTTTCTGTGATAGCGTATCTCTTCAATCAGGTAGTGGTGGTGGTGAGTTAATGGAGGCACTTGAACCTTTTATGAAAAGTGCTTCCTCGTCATCATCAACAACCCAATCTCCTTCTGATTCCTCCTCCCTATATTCTTTCCCTTCTACTTCTTACAACTCCTTTTCTTCTGATTCTTCCTTCTCTACACTACCACCGTTGCCACAACATTATCATCAACAACAACCACCCTTTCTGTACCCAGATGGTTTCTCAACTGCGTTCTCGACCCTCGATTTATCGGGTCTTGAGGAACCTAGTACCATCGTGTCCAACAACTTCATTCCAACCCAGATCCAATCACAAAGCCACATCCAAAACCACGCTAATTATGTTTTCAGCACGTACTACCCCACAAACTCGAACACCCTCAGTTTCTTGGCTCCAAAACCCGTACTCATGAAGAACTCGGGTTCTCCACCCAAACCCACCAAGCTCTACAGAGGAGTAAGGCAACGCCACTGGGGCAAATGGGTCGCCGAGATCCGTCTACCTAAGAACCGGACCCGACTCTGGCTCGGCACTTTCAACACGGCCGAGGAAGCTGCTTTGGCTTACGACAAAGCAGCCTACAAGCTCCGAGGTGACTCTGCGCGGCTTAACTTCCCAAGCCTTCGACACCAGGGTTCTCACATAGAGATAAATGGCAAGTTTGGAGACTACAAGCCTCTCCATTCCTCAGTTGACGCTAAGCTTGAAGCCATTTGTCAAAACCTGGCTGAGTCGCAAAAACAAGGTGGAAAGCGACAGAAGCAGACGAAGAAGAAAGATGCCGATGTTGGAGTTGAAGTGGTCGCCGACAAGCGTTTGAAGGTTGAGACACCGTCTCCGGCTCCCACGGACAGCGAAGTCTCCGGTGGATCGTCGCCGTTGTCGGATCTGACGTTCCCGGATTGCGAGGAGGCTCCGCTGGACGTTGATTACGGGAACTTCTTGCTGCAGAAGTATCCGTCATATGAGATTGATTGGGCTTCGATATTGTCCTAGAAACTGAAGATTATTGTTCTTGTTAGTTTTTAGTATTTTGTCAGTCCGATGTTGAATTCGACATCTCCTTAGAGTCTGGAGGGTGTCTGCAGTGGAATTTTTGGCAGCTGCAGAGCCGTTGTTCCCTTAGATCAGTTTAGTTGGGTCTTTGGTCAGCTGGTTTTTGTCATGCTAGACCATGGCTTGGAGGGTGTCAAACGTAATTGAATTCTATTGTTAGTATGCAAAACTTGTTCTCTTCATGTATTAACTGCGTTTCATAATTTCTTATCTCCTCGTGCTTTTTATTGACTTGACCATGTTCATAAGCTTGCATGAATTGCCTCCTAATTAGGCTTTTTAAATAACAACTATAATTATAAATTAATTATTTAAAATCTTACTTCATAACATAAAATATTGATCACCTGTCACTAGTCATTATAAATATTATGTATAGCAATGTGTGAGCAAATGAAAGCAGTTCCTCAACTTTGATTGTTTTACACAAGAGCAAAAATATCATGAGTATCAATCTGCTTTTGTATTGCCACTATTTCCATTCATCATAAATTTCATTAAACGCCCCAGTTATGTAATCATATAGAATTTATAATTTAAAGACAAAAAATATATGTTATTATTATTTCTAAAGAGCCAAGAGAGTCAAATCAAACGATTTATTTTTAAAAGTTGAAACATCGAGTTTCTATGCACACCTTTCATGAGTGTGTTTGAAATCAAGACCTTCACTGTATAACTTAGGTCGTGATTAGTGGTTTGGTTTCTAAAGATATGAACTGAGAAAAAAATTAGTGCAATTGTACAGTTCCATATCTGCTTTATACTTTAACCTTTTTGAAGCAAACATTGTCCGTAAATCTAATCAAAGCACTCATTAGGCCACTTTAACACGAATATTTTGACTCTTCCCTCTTCAATGCTTTAAGAGAATTCTGCTGAAAAGAAGATTTAGGATTGTGCAGAACTTAGGATACGTCTTTATCGATTTTTAAATCTAAAGAAAATTTACAGGGCTAACCAAAAGAAGTGTGAATGGAAGACTTATCTGCAAAAAGGCCGTTAAAGCAAAGGGAGGAAAATAATTAAAACGAAGGGAATAAATTTTCATAGGCTACGCTCTGAAGAATGAATATAAAGATAAAAAGATGGATCAAATTGAAAACGGCAAAAAGTTAACGTATGAATTATACCACATCTTTTTCTTTTTTAAGGAATTTGTTGACGTACAACTCAAACTCATTCGTCTCTAAAAGTTGGTAATCAATAGGTTCTGGACCAAGGGAAGCCACAGGAGGCTCAGCCTGTTTTATCCAATTGCTAACCTTCATTTGATGTTTCTATTCGCATTCTTTTACCTTCAACTTTGATTTTTCACTGATCATGGCGACACAATTTTCCAAGCCATTATCTTCCAAACAGTGAAGTTGCTGGAATCAGTAAATTCGTTCACCTAGTATTCTCGATTGTACAAGTCAACGATAAGAAAGCAAAGCATTTCTATAATTTACCCTCGGAAACTTTTTAAATACTATATAAAAAAAGGAAAAAGGCAAAAATAGAGCACATGGGGCATTTAGTTTAAAACGAATTGCTACAACGTGAATCATTAATGAGTATTATGTTCCAATCCAGAGCTGGCCAAAGCTTCTCAGGAGGTCGTCAGCCCAATTCTACCTGAAAAGCTAGCGAATGGCATACCAACCAGATAAGATACTCGCATAAACGGATTGCATCAGCCTCAACTAAATTTACCAAGTTCCATCTTCTTCTTGATTGCCTTTTGACCATGATAAATAAATGAATCCAAGATCCCCGAGACAGTGAAAATGCCTGATGGAAAGAAAAACATTATCAGTCCAAAAACATCAATACCTGTAATAGCAGGTCGTTTTAATGAACTTTTTACGCAACTACACAGAAATATCTATGTCAGAGACTGTCCCAAAAGTAATAACGTAAACGAGAAAAATGAAAATTGTAAAATTTGTCCACTGCAGAAAACAATGCACATAATATTAGACTAAGTGAACCTGCAATCTCTGCACACAATACGAGTACTAGTAACTAAGTGGCCCTCAATACAGAGGAAATAAAAGTTTTAACTCGAGACATCGCATATCATGTTTAAGTTGACAACATAACGTTAGGATTTGGCAGCAGTCAATAACATATAGTATAACTAAACTGCAGCATCCAGTATCAACAGGCAAACAGTAGTCTAGCGTATTCATATATTCAGGTCTTTGAATGAGAAATCCATCTGAACTCCTATATATGTATCCACAAGGGTGGCATAATCCAACTAGTTTATCAACTCAATAAAAGAAACAGATGCAAGCAACCAATTCTAAGGAAATTGGCATCAATCACCTTTCAAATATAAATTGAAAGAAAGGATTACTTACCTCCTATAATGGCACAAACATTTGTTAGGAAGTGCAAGAAAGACACATGCCCCTCTATAAAAGTCACCTGCAAAATGCACTAATACGAGCATTAAAAACCAGTGAAAATAATTGCAGAATCAAGTGCAAATTACATGACCAAGCAATGCCAATATACCAGATCTCAAACATTCTTATGATGGCAGTAAACCCACCTTAATAGGAGAAAGGTCGTAAATGAAGAAAACACCTGGGAGGGACCGGAAGCTGCCCGCTTCTGCATTCTTAAAATGTTCGGTTACAGAAAACTGCAAAGAATAATTGCTGTAATGTCAGTTCACCTTTCAAGTTTTAACAAATGAAAGAACCCGCTGATGAGCATCACGGCACAGGTTCAAACCCTTCAACTGACATGGTCAGATCTATAGGGTTAGAACCTATGATTCACGTCACAACAAAAGCCTTAAAGATAAGCTTGGACTTTGCTGGTACAGACTCAGGACCATGATAACACTAGGGAACAACTGTAGCATATCATCACACAACCTCCATTCATTCTTCTCTCACGCAACCTTCCTATAGAAATAATACATATCTTTCCATCATTAGTTTGTTACGAGTTTGTTATAGGCACATGTATAGTCAACACCTCATGTATATATATCTCACAGACAATCAAAAGAAATGGAAGAAATTCAGTATTTCTTCATCATCTGTCCCATTACTGCAGATGCTACATGATATCAGAGCAGGTTACTCTTATGTTAGTCGTTAACCCCTCGAAATGATAAATTATGTCACGTGTTAGATCCACATGTGAGGGGGTGTGTTGAAATATAAAGTGAGAGTTTGTCCCACATTGGAGAAAGAGAGGAATGAAGACTAGCATATAAGTTTAGTGGGCTACTCCACCTATCACCAATTGGTTTTAGGATGAAACCTCACTTAGACTTGTATATGGTCTAACTTTTCTTCTTGTATGGGCCCGTATGCCTATTGTAAATTCTAACATGATATCAAAGCGCAAATCTGATCCCACACAAACCCCAGTACCCAAAACCAAACCAAATCAAAAATGACCCAAACCTCCGGAGAATCAAGTCACAACAACACACCAGCTTTGAATCTTGAAAAAGAAATCGAAGCAGAAGCATACTTAACCACTGTCGCCGACACTCCAGGATGTCTCATGGTCACCACCCCCCTCAATGAAAACAGCTATCTGGCATGGAGTAGATCTATGATCATAGCTCTAAAATCCGAGAACAAGTTAGGTTTTGTTAATGGAGAAATCAAGAAACCCGACGATGACACTGCTCAAGCGAGACGATGGGCAACAGTAGATAATCTGGTAATAGCGTGGTTACTGAACTCCCTAAACAAGGAAATCGCAAACTTGTTCACGATAGTCACGACAGCACAAGATCTCTGGGAAGAGTTAAAAATACAATATGGAGAAAGCAGTGGTCCTCACTTATATCACATTGCACAAGAGATCAACAATTTACGTCAAGGTAATCACTCAGTCACGACGTATTTTACAAAGTTAAAGAGTCTGTGGAACGACATTGACTGTTTAATGCCATACAAAATCTACTCTTGTGAAGCTACAAAATATAATCTGTATGTTGTAAATAGCAACAGGTTAATGCAATCTTTGCTTGGATTGAGGGAAGAATATGCAAATGTGGTCAGCCAGATAATGTTGTTAGATCCCCTGCCTCAGGTGAACAAAGCATATTCAATGGTTTTGACGGTTGAAAAACAGAAAACGGTGAATATAGATCAAACTAATTTGAACCAAATGTTCGTAGCATTGTTTACTAATGCTATCAACAGTAAGAAACCAGTGGGGAGACAAGGAAATAGTAAGAAGTGGAATCTGCGAAAAGAAGAGAAACTTTGTGATCACTATCATGAACGCGGGCATATGAAGGATACGTGCTTTCTCCTACACGGTGTGCCGGATTGGTATAAAGAGCTACAAAGGAAAAAGGGTAAAGGAAATTATGCAGGGAATGCTATGGACAGTCCACTAGATGATGCAGGGGACAACGTACAAGCTAATGTGAGACAGAACAACCCAGAGGTAGACATGATCAACTTGGCCAAACAAGTTCAGGAATTAACGTTGCTAGTTAAAGGTAAACAAGTTGCAATAGCGAATCACGTAGCCTTCAATGCTTCTGCAGGTAAACACCCTAAACACATTACCTTTAGTGAGCATAAATATGATGACGATTCGTGGATTATAGACTCAGGCGCCTCAGCACATATGAGCCCAAATCTGTCCATGTTTACAGACTATGTCAAACTAAAAACACCAAACCCAGTGACTCTACCGGATGGCTTCGTAAACATGATGGAACACTTGGGAAAAGTTGCTCTCACTGCAAATTTGGCACTCAATGATGTGCTACATATTCCCTCATTTTTTCATAATTTGCTGTCAGTAAATAAACTTGCCACAAAACAAAATTGCCACCATCTTCATTGACAATCATGTGTTTTTGCAAGACCTGCGTGATGATTACGTCGTAGCAAAGTGCGAAGCAACGAGCGGTGTTTACAAACTATCCAACCAGTGTTTACTTCCTCCCAAAAGCCTCAAAGGTCCCTCTTTACAATTTTACGTGAAACATTTCGTTAGTAATCATGTATCCCATGACTTCATATTATGGCACAATCGCTTCGGACATGTTTCTACAAATAAATTATCTCAATTACCAAATAGACACGTTCAAATTCCTAGCAATTACAAGTGTGAATTATGCCCATTAGTCAAACAAGAGAGAAAACCATTCCCCCACCACAAAATTGTTGTACAACCCCGTTCGAATTACTGCACATTGATACTTGGGGCCCATATAAGACTCCTAACATTGATGGCTCATCCTATTTCTTAACCATCATCGACAACTTCTCCAGAGCCACATGGACTTATCTTTTAAGTAGCAAAGATCAAGTCCACCTCAGCCTCAAATTTTTTTATCAACCTTATCCAAACCCAATTCCGTTTACCCATATTAAGTGTTCGAACCGACGATGGCACCGAATTTACAAACAAATTTTGTCCAAACCTCTTCCTCTCACAAGGAATCATACACCACCGAACTTGCCCACACACCCCGCAACAAAAAGGAGTTGTTGAAAGAAAACATAAACACCTCCTCCAAATTACCCGTGCTCTTATTTTTCAAGCCCATTTACCAAAACAGTTCTGGGGTAAAGCATTACTCATATCCACATACATCATCAACCGATTGCCATCCAAAATTCTTTCATGGCATACTCCATATGAAAAGTTATACAATAAACTTCCCACATACGACAATCTCCGTACCTTTGGTTGCCTATGTTTTTCAACAAACACTAAACCATACAAAGACAAACTTGAACCAAGAGCCACCCCCTATTTATTCCTAGGATACGTGTCTGGCTGTAAAGGCTTTAAAATTATGAACTTATCTACAAACCAAATCCACATTTCCCGAGATGTTTTTCATGAAGACTCCTTCCCATTTCTACAGCACTCAACTCCCCACCACACTGTTACCTTTCCACCAAATACACGAGTTTGACCCCTTATCAACTCACCCAAACATCTCATCAACTCAGTCCAATCAACCACGTGCTCTTACCATACCCACTGAGCCTAGCACAACAATTGTCCTTGAGCACATACTTGAGCCTCACAACTCACCCACTACTTTTCCAGCCCCAACCATCCTATAGAAATAGTACATATCTTTCCATCATTAGTTTGTTACGAGTTTGATATATGTAAAATTATTATTAGTTTGTTACGAGTTTGTTATAGGCACATGTACAGTCAACACCTCATGTATATATATCTCACAGACAATCAAAAGAAACGCAAGAAATTCAATATTTCTTCATCATCTGTCCCATTACTGCAGATGCTACAGACTTGATCATCAAACTTTATGGAGACAAAGGCCCTGTTTGGCAATCAGCTGATTGCATTAGCTATTAGTTGATAGCTGATTTTATCAGCTGATTTGACCAGCTGATTGCATTAGTTGTTTGTCATTTAATGTTTGGGAAAATTTGTTGTTTAATATTAGCTATTTATGTGTAAAATAACTTATGACGACATGATTTTAAAAAATTATAAGGGTATGATTATTATATATCTTAGTATTTCGTTGAATATTCTTATAAGAATTTAGATTTTAGATATTTAATTCTACAAAAATTAAGTTTATAACTCTAATAAAAAATATAGAACATATAATAATAATAATGATAACAACAACAACAACAACAACAACAATACTAATAATAATAATAATAACAATAATAATAATAATAATAATCCAGCGTTAAATTTTCTATTAATATAAATGATGTAGCGAGCTATATCATATTAGTATTTTTTCATATAATATGTATGAATTTTATTATTTAATAAATTAAAAAATGACTTATAAAGATATGGATTAAAAAATGTATAAGGTCATGGTTAAATATTTAATTTTACAAAAATTAAAATAATAAAAACAGAAAAAAAAAATTAAATTTTACAAAAAATTTATAAATGTTTCGTGCATAATTCATAAGCATAACATAGTGCAATGCATGGCACTATTTATAATAATTAATTTTGCTACATTGTCATGCATCAATTATGCTACAGTGTCATGCATGGCACTGTAGCATAATTAATAATAATTCAATCATGCCACACTATAGCACAATTAATTAATTATAATTAGATATAAATTGACTTGCAAAAATTAATTAATTTATAGCTTTATTTATTTAGGAGGGTGTAATTGATTTTTCACTTGCACATAATCAGCTATTATATGACAACGCTACTATTGTGTAGCTTTTCAAATTTTAGTTGTTTGAGATAAAACAGCTACTTTTTCAAGTTCTTACTAAACAAGAATTTCAGCTGTTTGAAATGGTCAAACAGTCAAACAACTGAAAGCCTTGAATTTTAGCTAAAAAGTAGCTGATTATTTATTCACCAAATGCAGCCAAAGTAGGACATGAAAAAAGATGCTTGGGTTGAAGATGAGTGGGTTATTACGAGTTAGGTCTGATTCTCTAATGTGCTAAATTAGTTCATGAGCCTCATTCAAAACTCCAATTAGGATTATTTCATATTAGGAGTAAAATATATAAATCTCTTATGATTTAAGAAAGTCTAGCTAATTTTTAAAATTCTTGAAAAAAAATCATAATTTTTTATTTTTTTAAAAAAATTTATTTTAGATTTCGATAAAAAAAAACACAACAAAATGCATATAATATGAACATCCTATGTAAATTGAATCAAATGTCATTGACATTATAACTCAACTCAAAACAATAAAATTCAACTTAAATTAATATTTTAAAATAACTGTAATAAATTATTAGTTTGAATCAAGTTTAATTTTGAATTTAAGAACTGGGTTAGATCGTCATATGAGTGTAATGTTTATCTGATGTGTATTTCATCATTATTATTTAACAAAAGTTTAGAGAAGACAACTTTTATAGAAAATTAAAAATTATAAGAAAAATTTTCCAAAAACTTAAAGATTAAAGCTTTTTTTTTTAATTTCTTGAACTATATTTAGATTCCTTTATAGTTTAAGAAATCTTAGAAAAACTCCTTAATTTTTAAAATTCTGTCTTTCACCTTTTATGATAATGTCATTTAGATTAAGGAGTAAAAGACACAAATCTCCTTTATAGTTTAAGAAATCTTAGAAAAACTCCCTAATTTTTAAAATTCTAGAAAAAAATTCTTATATTTTTTAGTTTTTCAAAAAAAACCTTTCTTTAAATTTCAATTAAAAATAACAATAAAACACACATAATATGACCATCAAACATAAACTAATAAAGAAACTCAACTCTTAAACTCAAACTGAATTAATTAAATCTAACTCAAATTAATAATTTATTATAATTATTTTAAATTATTAATTTAAGTAAAATTTAATTAATTTGAGTCAAATTTAAGACCTAAGTTAAATTATCATATTAGTGACATTTGATTACTTTACATCTAATGTTTAAACTTTCTGTGTTTCTTCATTATTTTTTAATCGAAATCTAAGAGGAGATTTGTTTTTTGAAAAACTAAAAATTAAGCAGATTTTTTTTTGAAAATTTTAAAGATCATGGAATTTTTCTAAGATTTCTTAAACTACAAAGAAAGTCTATGCTTTTTTACCCTAGATTAAGTAGACTTGAGGCTAACTTTGAGGACAAGTTAATACACACAAGTATTGCCGATTGTTGAAGACAATCAATTGAATAATTTTGGTTAATAAGATTGAGAAGGATCTTTGTGTTCGTCTCAAGCCTAAGTCGTGGTGAACCTTTCTTATCTTATAATCTTGTTATCTTCACTCTTTCTTTCTTAGTTGTGGCCAGTCAAAACCTTGTCAATTAAATGTGGTGAGGCCTCTTATGGGTTCTTCATCTTATTTTTATTCGTCGTCTCCTTTCAAACTCAATTCTTGGTGCAAGATCCTACTCAAAACCGCGCATAAAGCACATCACCCACTAATGCATTGCAAAATTACCTGATTTGACTGGATGGTGTGTCCACGGACATCTGTGTATACTGTGGGCACAACCTGCAGAAATCAGAGCACTTTTACGGACTGAAAATTTCCTAGCTCAAGATACAACAAAAGGTTATTGGCAAGAATAATAACCTTAATGAAGTACTGGTACATCCCATTTGGCGCTTCTTGTGTCCAATACACTCTGAAACTTGAATAAGTGAGATCTATGCCAGCATATGTCATGCAATACATTAAAAGGAGAGAAATAGTTAAAAGTTTTATTGAATTACCCATCAAGAGGATTCATAACACCAGGGAAATGTTCTCCAAAAGATAGTTTTTTTATCTTGTGACTTATCTGCATCACATTTCATTATTAATCAGATAGCTGGTACACTATATTATGAAAAATGACCAGGAAAATCTGATGTACTGATTTTCTGAAGGGGGCAAAAGTTCCAACAAAAGGGTTGTAATCTTACACAGAGAGGCCAAAAGCTCTAGAATAATGTCTTACATTGAAACTGTCCTTTTGAAATGTAAGTAGATCATGCAAATGACCATTAGATTGTTGAAAACTTTTTCCAGGTGCAAAATGAAAGTTTCCTGCCACTTTGTTAACTTCCAAGAAACCATAAATGTTGCATCCTTCTCCTTCCTCGTCTTTAATCCTTTGTAGAAAGCCTTCTCGTTTGCACTAATAGATGAATAAAAAGAAAACAAACACATGACACCAACTAGGTTCATTCTTGAGAAATGATTTGAAGAGAGTCCAAATACAAAAATTTATTCAACATCATAATCAGGCATTTGGTATTCCAATTTATATGATTGTGGATGAAAAACATAAAACTTTCCATGCACACGAGATTTCATTAAGCCAACCAAGGGACTGATAAAGAGGGGTACTTCGTTAGGATAGTAATTTTTTCCACAACAGGGAAATATAATTTTATTCAAACAAGCAATTGAAATTCACTGAAACAACCTCCTAGTGTCACATACTGTAGAAAGGTGTTAAAAATCAATGATGTAACCAAGCATTATCTGCAAACATTAAGTGAAGAATAAAACCAGCATCACCAATTTGCTAAAGAAGGCTTCTTAGATCAGCAGATTGAGGAATACTCAAAACGTTTCTTGAACAAGTCAAAAATTGCGCATGTAGTGCTTAGTTTAGTGTTTGTTTTATTAGGTTCAAATTTGGACTATACTTTTTTTTTATCACTTAGGTCTTTATTTATAAAATCTTTTCACTTTATTTGTAGTTTATGGTTTTGTTTCGGGGGGAGGGCCCGCACTGACTCTTCCGGCAAACATTAAGTGAAGAATAAAACCAGCATCACCAATTTGCAAAAGAAGGCTTCTTAGATCAGCAGACTGAGGATTAAAATTACTCCCCAGAGAAGTGCCCATATTGCCAAAATTAAAAACAAGCACATAGATAATCCATATGAAACTGATTTTTATATAAAAAGAAATCTTTAAAATGAGGATTGCACATTGCTCAAAGACATGTAACTATACATTTCTCTTTACTAACTGTTCGCATTTTACTCCACAAGAACAATGCACTGAAAGTCTCATTTCAAGCCATATATACTCTATTTCAACAATAAATAAAATAGCGAACTCTGATTCAGGGATCAAAACGAGAATAATCACATCACAAATTGAATCTCTGAGGCTTGAAAGTCAAGCATAAGAAGAAATTGTAACTATAGAAGAGAAGGCCAATGACCTGGTCAATCATATCCGGATTAGAGAGCACCCAACCCTTTTGTCTATATGCATCACGGACTTCTTCACAAGAATTACAGCAATGCTCATTTGACTGCTTAAGTAACAAGATGTTAAACAAAAAGGAGTAAGAAGATTGGAAACCTTGTCAGATAACTAAGATACAGAGTGAATAACATTCTCAACTATCCAATTATAGCCAGTATGGCTATAATTGCACACTTTGTAGGGAAACTACAAAGTGAAAGCACAGAAAATGTGTAATATTATATCACACAAACATATTGACGTGAATTAGAGAAAAGATTCTTCCAATTGCACACTTGAAGTGATATGGACACAGCTCAATGTTTACGTGCACTTTGAAGATACAGAGAAAAAGATATGTTTTAAGCAATATGATATGAGAAGCCCCAAGTGCAAAAGATATTATCAGATGTTTAAGTAAATCAAGTTTTTGCATATCCATCTAGACAAATGCTTGTGATCTTTACATAATACTGCTGAAAATAAAATCTTACTGTTTCAGCACCATAGCAGGAACCACAGTAAGTTTCATTATGCTCAAGTCTGCCTCCATGTCTCTGCAAAGGCTTCTCAATCTGCAACAAGAAAAAACTAATGAATCAAAAGAGGGGCACACTCAGAAAATGTAAACAAAGAATATGTAACCCTTTACATCTATAATTTCCCAAGTACCAAGCCTGAAAAGGAAATAGAAAGAAAGAAATGAGAGTCCAGTGACTGAAGACAAAATAAGATATGCATTTACATTTTCCTATTTGAGAAGAGATAAAAATCAGGGAGAAAACATATTACAGAGTTCAAGAAATCAATTGCAGTGCTACTACATCTAGTTACTTAACTAATCTAAAACATGAGTAAAGCTAAATTGTTACAAATGAATAGTTGGAAATTGCTACGAATGAATAGTTGGACAAATGAAACTAAGGCAGGCTGTCAACAAAGCAGTCATCCGGACTGTCAAGCTTATTTAAAATATTTCTTTCAACACTGATAATCTTCCTGATTATTGCAATTAAGAAGAGTAACCACATCGAGTCCAAGTTAGGGCAAATTATTGTTCTGCCTCTACCTGAATAATCTATACAAGAACCTGTAGAACTGAGATGCATGAAATCTATTCGTGAAACACACAAAGCTTGGTCCCAGAAGGAAAAAAATTCAACAATATGGTAAAACAAACCGTAGGAGCACCAATTCCATCTTGCCGTATCTCTATCACATTTCCGCGATCATCTAGCCTTCTTTTGATTATATCATGTTTCTGGCAGTTGGATACAGCAACAATGAAATTCAGAAGGTCGTGAGCAAAAAGTATCATGTATGCATCCACATAAAGAGCTAGTGCATAAAATTCAAGTGAGAAGTTATAAGATCAAGTGGTGCATACCACATCAAGATGCTTCTCCCCACTAATGTCCATGGCATCAAGACTTAGAGTGGAACAGGGAAGTGCGGGAAAACTCACGTCGAACTGCACTTTTAGTATCAACCAAGAAATAGATCAACGTTTTGAGTGATTCACTATCAGACACGACATTTAACAATTCAAGACAACAGAGTTTCAAAAATGATAACAAGAATAACAAGGCACATTTACAAAATAATCTTTGCAGTACACTTTGTTGCAGATACAACGTTATTACTAGAGAAATCTTATAGTATAATGAAACAAAATGGGCATGATGGAGGCCCAAAAGGCCAAAACAATTTGCTGCAATTCTTCAGCTGACAGTAAAAGAAAGAACATTACATTGATACGCAGAGTTTCTCCTCTCGAAGTATCAACCACGAGCTTAGTTTCAGTAGCAGCACGGAGATACAGGCCTGCAAATAGCAAAAACAATTAGCAATCCACAATAACAAAAGCAACAAATTCGTTCAAAAGAGGGAAACATGCAAAATAAAGACGGAAAATTTTGGGAATAGGGTCCATCATGCATACAGATAAGAAAGGAAAAAAGAAAGAAGCTAAGAAGAAACATGAAACACTTCCAAACTAAGTCACAATCTTTTAAAAAGCAACGTACGGAACTCGGAGACGAAGAGGAGGAGCATGACGAGGGAGGAGACGAGGGTGATAAGCCCGCCGGAGAGAGTGCGGGAGTAGAAATCCTCGTTGATTTTGGGATAGGCGTCCAAATTCCTAAGCTTGTTCATCATTCTTTCCATGCCCACTCAATCCCAACACCTTATTATTCACGATTCTTCAATGCTATGCTCTACTGCTACTGATACCGCTACTACTAATATACATATATATCGTGTATATACACACAATCTTTGTAGCGACAGTGTATTTACATTTACGTATATAACCGTATAGGTAGATATAATATGGACTTGTTCTTTTCGTTTCAATTCATTTTCTAAAACTTAGGGTTGAAACTTGAAAGTAGTCAGCGAGACGGTCTCTTTCTTTTCCATTCTACTCTACCCACCGAATAACTCGTGTATTTTCATTAATTATTATATTTCTAATATGGTCATATTTAAAAAGACGTACAAGTACAAACAAACAGTAACATTCTGAGGATTTCCTTATACACACAGATCACTATAACATAGATTGAAGCGTTAAAAGAGGATTCTGTTGATTAAGAGATTTAAAACACGTGTTGGCATTGAAAGTGATAAGCTCATCTCAAGTTGGGCCTTACACCTATGCAATTAGCTGCTATCAGTGGCCCATTGGTGTGCCTCGTACGATCTTCATTTTAGAAGACACATAACTCACCTTCCAAATTATGGGCTCATTTGGTAATTTCAACTGATTGACCCAATCCAATGACGACTATGCCTCTTAGCATTTCTTAGCTGCTCTTCATTCTCATTTCTGTAGGTTCTTTAGAGTTTTCTCCTATCTCACGTCTTCATCCTCGCTTCCAACTCTTTTCAACTCCGCCTATAACGCCGGACTCTCTAAGCCTTTTTGTATTAATCTATACTTGAACATGCTACTGAATATTGATATATATATATGATTGTATATGAGTTCAAAGACGTATTTAAATTCTTTTGGGTATATATGTCAGTAATTTATAATGTTATATGCCCTTACATGAACTTAAAGTTTACCAGTATGTGAAATCTTGGAGATTTCTGACATATAAGTTTCTAAGTATGTAAAACTGAGTTCATTGGATGGATATGACCATAGTGACTAAGTGAAATGTGTTCTAATACCTTAGAGGTGATTAGACGTGATATATAGACTTATTGGACGCTTAGAAAGCTTAATTGGAAAAGTTGATGTACATAAGAATATTTGCCAATTGTTAAAAGTTAAAGGACTTAAATGTAATTTTTCAATTCTTGGAAAACTAATATATAATTTTATAAAATTAAGGGGTTTAATTATTATTTTTAAAAGTCTAAGGACCAAAATAAAAATAAAAGTTTTGGTTATTTCCAAATTTTAGGCTTAATTGCAAATTTAGGAAAAGTTTGGAGGGTATAATGATAATTTCACATAAGCTAAGGGCAAAAAGATAATTTTATCATATTTGATCAAAGAAGGGTCAATATTCTAGACTCTTTTTCATGTATAGTTGTGCACCCCACCATTAAAGACTAGAAACATTTGGTTTTAATTAAAAGAAAGGAGAAGAGAGGAGGAGGAGAACCCATTTCAACCATCACTAAAATTCCACCATTCTTTTTTATTTTCTAACCCAAATCAAGGTGTTCTAAGTTAATTTGGGATCAAGGAACTCAAGTTTATCATTAGATTTGAGAAGTTCTCAAAGGATTTTAAGATATCACCAAAGAAAAGTCTAGGTAAAATTGGTCTCATCTATCTCTATATTAGGATTTTGAGTTTGGGATTAAGATATGTTGTTCTCCATGCTTGAATATGCATGAAACATGGTTTAGATGAATGAAATGAGTTATAGAGAAGTCCCCTTAATCCAAAACTAAATTGTTCTCTTTTTGGTGAAAGTTTGTAATTTTTTGAATATCTTTTGAAATTGTTGTTTTACGTGAATTTTATGGTGTTAACTGTACACGGATAAAGTGAATTGATGATGAAAAAATGAAGAATATGTATATTGGATAAGGCTTGGTCGAAATGATGGGAGAAGAAATAGATTAATGTAATGAATTGTATAATTATGATGATTATGAATTAAATGAAGGTAATTGGAATGAATGGAGTGGTGAAATGCGTTGTTGTTTGGAAGTGTTTGTCATATAAAAAGATAGGAGCATAAATTACCATGATAAAGTATTGAAAATAAGACTTGACAGTCATGCACATTAGGTGTTTGATAAAATGTCTAAGTGAACTTAGTTTAGGATTTAAGGATTCGTAATGATAAGCATTACAAAGCAGCTTTCATGTTTACTTAGAGTAAACTTGAATTTTTGCTTAGATTGATGAGTAATGGCCTAATGTGCTTAGATAAAAATATGCTTAATTATGTTTTGAAATGAGTAAGTATTGGATTAAAGGCATTAAATGCCTTGGAAAATACAAAAGAAGAGCTAATATGGATAGTAAGGAAAGTAACCATGTAAGAAGCTTAATGGCCAAATCCTATAACCTAAAGATAGTGATATTGTGTTTTATACACTTATGTGATGGTGTATAAAAATGAGATATGTGTTTGAGAGTAAATACATTGTATATTTTTATGTATAAAGACTCCAGAGCTATGAATCAAGGAGCTCGTATCAAGGATTATTGAAGTCAAGGGAGTGTACACTTTTTTTAGGTGAGTTAGGAAAACCGTATCTCTCAAATATGATTAAAACATCCTAAGACATGCATGATGGCTTGTATATGAATTTTGAACCTAGGTAATGCATAGTATAATTGAATCTCAAATGGATGATAATATGCTTATGTATTTAAGAAACAACATTATTTGGAATAACATTTTGCACTTGGAGTTCAAAAGATGACTTTTATTGCATAAAATAATTTTTGGAACTTATATTTGCATAACCAAGTCATGTATACTGCATGTATATGCTCTCTTTTAGCTTAGAGTCATGGCAAGGTCTCATTTTATTGGTTGGACTGATAAATAAAGGCATAGTGCCTTACTTGATTTTTGTACTTAATATTTTTATATGATTTTTGTGATTGGTGAGGTAACAATTGGCCAACCGTGTGTTAGGCACAACAGATTAAGTGTCCCTTGTATCTTTGATGCTGGTAAATAAAAGTCAAGACCCCGTATCAATACCTTTCTACGGGACTTACGAGTGATTCCACACTTAGGATCTGGACACCGATGAGGTCGTCACCTAGATTCATGATGCTCTTGTTGACTGTAGTCCAGACTAACCACAGATGAAAGTCGAGCTAATATTGAAAATTGGTGGGTTTGCATACTAGTTTGGCTGATTAGTGGTAACACACATGGTTGTTTTGGTTTATTATGATATTTGTTTTCTAACGAGATTTGATTTATACATATGATGTTTTTCTACTTTTGTGTACTGGAACTGGAACCTATGTTCACCGGATGAGTGATTATTAGGCTAGGCCTACATGGTTCCTAACCAGCATATGTTAAGTCATAAGCTAGGCCTATATATTTCTATGTCATGTATGTTCACTTCATAGATCACCTATACCGTCTTGGTATGTATCGAGTTCTATTTACGATATACATTTTTTCTCTAACTGAGTACATAGTGTACTCACCCCCTCTGCTTTCTAACCATGCAGGTTAATTTGGTAAGCTTGAAGCTCTAAGTGTATCAAGCGGTCTTTAGACATTATCGGGGTATTATCGGACGTGGGTAGTCTCTGTTTTGTACTTTTGGTGCTTAGTGGCTTATAAACTATTTTATTAGGTTGGTTATGTTGATATGCTTTATAATTTTATGAATTAACTCTTGACTGTCTTGTAGTTTGTAAAATACCTTATGTATGAACCTTTGGTACTGTTGTTTAGATTGCTTTTGAGTAAACTTAAAAGTCCAGAAATTGTTGTAGAATTTGAATGTGAATATAAAAGTGTGTTTAAAACTAATTGCAAGTGTTTGATTGAGTTTTGGAATTTTTAAAATACAGTTGTTGTGCTGCCCAAATGTTTTTAAAAAAGATATTTAATTAGCCTTACATATTTAAATTACGGGTGATGTGAATATCCTTATCCCGGGTATGTGGCAGTTGTCATGTGCTCAATGTGGTATCGGGTCATGACACAACCGAAACCCTATCACCCAAAAACATCACCGCCAATCGCCAAAACCACCCACATCACCACCATTTACACATTAACCAAATCCTAACCCATCTCCGTAGACCAACCCACCACCGTAGGCAGAGAAGGCATAGAATGATAGTTGGGTTCTTCATCAAAATTTAGGCCACTAGTAGCGAGATTGTGGGTCCTCAACTTAAATTAGGTGAACTTTCGAATAAATGCTCTTCTCTTGTTTCACCTTTTCGTGGAGAATGAACATAGGTTTTACTCATTTGCAAGTTTTATTACTTCATTTTTGGTATGTAGTATAATATATAATGTGCCTATTTTCAACAGATTGATGAAGTTCTTGCGCAATCATTCACTACGAAGTCGACGAACAAAGAAAGGAGAAAGGAAATTGAGTCTTCTATGCATTTTTTGTAAGTTAACACTCTTTAAATTGCACTTGAAAATGCTGCTTGTGATCTTTAAACTGAAATGAACTATTACAAAATGATAATGTGATTGCAGAAATGAGTTTGTTATTGACATTAAACTTAAACATCCCCTTATTAGATTGTTGCTAAATAGGTTGGAATGCTCTTATTCACAAGTTGTTTCTAATAGTTTTTCATTTGACGAATTGCTTTGTCCAAATTTGTTTATGGATCTATTTAGCTTGTATAAGAATCAGAATGATGCTCGTAATAGAGTTCATGAGAAACTGGATCCTCAAAAGATAGGTAATCAATAAGGTAAGCATAACATCTTTCTGACATAAAGTTTCACTTCCATTCTGGATTTTGATAAGGATACTCCTCTATTATTTGCTTCATGACCTATTTTTAGAGTGATTGGTTACAAATGCCTTTAGTGTTAATAACCATCTATTTTTTAACTTGTAATAACAAATCTTACTCTCTTCTCAAAGTTCTCGCTTTTGGATTTGCTTAAGGAAGGCGAACCAAATAGAAAACTAGAAAACAGTTTGATAGTTGAAACTGATGTTGCATTTTCAGTTGAAGGTACAATTTTGCGGTCTTAGATCACGAAAACTATTTTTTTGCTAAGCAACTGTTTGAAACTCATGTTGGATCCTTATATTGTTGAATTGCAAGTCAGGTTTGGGTAAAGTGAGAGTAGAAGCACCTGTTGAAACTATGAGATTTAATGAAAATCTAGTAAGCAACAGGTAACTTTACTTTTTTGAAAAATTAAGATTTGATGAAACTAAATCTGAGATAGATTTAGTTTTAATAAACGAAGTCTGATAGTAGTAGTTGAGATCAATATCGAATTGATGCAGTCATTACTGTGTTTATCAGTTTTTCATTAAATAAAGTTTGATAGTAGTTAAGATGGGTTTGTTGTAGTCTTTTATGTCAATATCGATTTGTTGTAGTCTTTTGTGTCAAACGAAGTATATTAAATATATTGTGATCTATTGTAGAAAGGTGCATTAATTTGCTATAGCAATTCTTTTTATTTATACATTTTAACTTTATTTATTATTCCCAACAGCCCCACTGTCTCTTTTCACCTTTAAAATAGAAAAGCTCTAACGCAATCTTATATTACAACATACTTATATGCAAAACTCTCCCTATATTTCACTGATACACAGAGTGAAGAATGTAACAATAGTTCGTCAATCAAATTCCAACCAGTGATGTCTTCTATAGTAAGTTGATTCTCTCTCTTCTTCCTGAACACTTATTATTCACCATTGTTAGTTGTTCTCCATCATCATTGCTAGTTGTTCCCTGCCAACAGTTTTCATTTCATTAGGTTGTGTGGCTTATATTATTTGATATGTTGTAAAAACTAAGCTTAAATGAAGATGAACGGATTGAGCCGGAGAATTGTGATTTTGATAGTGGCTACAGGAGATCGAAAGAAGAAATAAAAAAGCAAAGAAGGAAAAAGTGCTTATGTGTAAAGTTTTAATAGTTTTATAATGTCTGTAATCATAGCCATTGTGTTTTAATAGTTTTGAGATGATTGTCTCTATATTTTTTGTTCTTCTCAGAATCTTGTTACGTTCTAAGTAATATTTTTATTTATAGGAACTAAATCCAATTGAGTTGTTTATTATTAGACACTTCAATTTGAAACATATTTTTAAAGAAAATATATGTGTGCAAGTCAACTAGTTAATATTGTAATTGTAAGCAAGGTGTTTTTGTAATTAAGAATTTTTAACCTCATTCTTCTATCTGAGACCTATTGAATGTTAAGGTCTGTGGGTGCTAGGAATTGAGGTGTTAATAATTAGAAACCAAAATATGAAATCATATTTGTGGATGTCAGGAGTATGCACTAGTTAATCTATTTATTATGTAAATATAAACAATAATAATATTGTTGTTGCTTTATAAGAATCGAATGAGGTGTAGTATGAAGAATGTATGTTACACTTAATGTTTAAGATGGTTGTCTCTAGATTTTTTATTCTTCTCCGAATCTTGTTAATATTGTTTCATAATCATGTATTATAACTTGATTATTTAATATTTACAAATTAATATTTATCTTTTTCTAATATTATTTAATTATTTAATAGTTCTTTTGTTACCAAATTAAAGTAGTATTTTCTTAAGTTATCATATTTAAACAAGCAGTAATTTAATAGACAAATGTTTAATAAACTTCTTATTCACAGTAAATATGCAATCTTAAAAGGATATGTTCGAGTGAATATTTTTTTATTTGGCGCACACTTATGTTTTTGAAATATCGTCTCAAATTTGTCAAATTTAGTGCACAGAAAAGTACCATTATTTTTTGTAGTGACCCTGTTAATTTAGAGCTCTCTCCTATCATTCCACTTAAGTCTAACTTGCAACTATTTTTTTTTTTATCCCTAGCTCTCTTTTGTCATGTTTAAGATGATTTTCTGTAGATTTTTTATTCTTCTTCGAATCTTGTTAAGACAATTTTGTAATCATGCATTAAAACTTGATTATTTAACATTTACAAACTTATATTTCTCTTTTTCTAATATTACTTAATTATTTAATAGTTCTTTGTTGCCAAAATATAGTATTTTCTTAAATTGTTATATATTAAATAAAAATATTACAATAAAATTTTATATAATTTTTTAAATAATATTCACAAGTTCATTCAATTACTTATTTTAAATTAAGAGATCAACTAATTTTAAATTAAGTAATTAATAAAAATATACAACTATAAAAAGTATTTATATATTTATTTTGTTGGAATAGTCTAATTGCAACCAATTTAAGTAACTAATTAGTGAAATCAATTGCGAATTGATTAACTATTATATAATTTTTTTCTCATCTTATGTGATTAGATGACATTATCCAAAAAAGGAAACAAAGGAGAAAGTCAAGGGAGAATAATATAGGTAGGGTTCGTTGGTCAAAAGAAACATTTCTAATCTTTTGTGACACATGTAACCAATATATTCAAAGGAGTAAGGAAAAACGTGGTAGAGTTATTTGTCAGAGGACCATGGAAGAAGGTGGAGGAAGAGTTTCACAAAGCAACCAACTTATAATGAGATAAAAATAAGCTTAAAAATAAGTTTGATTAGAAGAGAACTAGATGGAGGAAACAGTTAAAGGGAAAGAAACAGGATTTGGAAGGGACTATGACAAAGGAACAATTGCTGTCAGTGAGGAATTGTGGACTTTAAAAATTAAGGTTAGCCCATTTAGAGTTATTTTCCTTTACTTTAATGCTAAATAGTAAGTTATTTTTTTTTTTGTAGGAGAACAACAATTTTAAAACATTTAAAGAGGAATGGCTTGAACCTGAGCTTGAATGTTAGTTGGATCAACTTTTTGGATATTTGACCCAATGAAAAATTACAATTTGCCATGTGGTTGAGCCTCTATATGAACAACAAGAAGTTAAGGACGTATATGTTCCTTCTCCACCTGTGAGCCATAATGCTTATCATGGATTGTCAGGCTATCATGATCATGGGAATACAGATGAGACTAATGGTCTAAATAATTATCATGTCACTAGTGATTGGGAAGAGGTTTGGAGAGAAACTACCCCAACCCCTACATCTACTCCTGTTACTACCCCTCGAGCTTCACATGATTAAGGGTGTGAGAGAAGAAGATGTAAAAAGGTTTTGGAGAATGATAGTTCACAAAGCAACAAGAGTGCAAGAACTGATTCTACTAAAAGGGTAGGAAGATCTGCAGTAATGTATGAAAGGCTTGATGATATGATGCAATTGATTCAAGAGAGACAGAATGCAACAATGGAGATGAATACTTCTAATATGAAAATTTTAAACACGATGAATATTGGTGCATCTCAGAGTACTGATACATGTGCATCATATCATGATTTACGAATGCTTTGGAAAAACTAAATATCTTGCCTGATTTAGAGACTGGTACTCTTGAATTTTACTTTGCTTGCATATTGATTGAAGATTCACAAAGAAGGGCCTTTTTTTGTTTACTAGATGATACAAAGAGAGTTGAATACATAAAGTTTATGTATGAATATGACAAAAATAAAAAACATTAAACATAGTTTCTATCTATGTATTACTGTGTTTAGTTTATTGTTTTATTATTTGTGCACTTATGTTGACATGACATGTTTTAAGACATTATGAACTTGGTTGGCTTATTTTATTATATTATGTTATCTTCTTGGTATGTAATAATTTTATTACCTGCTATATTATTTATTTCTTTATATTTATACATACAAGTGTCTTTTTTATTTAAAATATAATTTTGATTGTTGATTTGTAGGAATGGATGATAATGTTATGCAAATTATGCAACTTTTACCAATCAAGCAATTTTTGGACAATGAGAGTGAGTTTTGGGATTCAGTGGATTATGTAGCTGGATACATGGGTGTGTATTTTTCTAACCACATCTACAAGAAACCATGCATGATTTCCTATCAAACAGGAAAACTATGGATGAATGAATTATTGAATGGTCATGAAAAACGGTGTTTTAATACATTTATGATGAATCAAAATACATTTCGTCAATTATGTATGGTTTTGGAAAACAATTATGGTTTGAGATCTTTAGATAAGATGTCTATTTTAGAGAAAGTCAATTTATTCGTGTATGTCTTAAGTAAAGGTTTCCCTAATAGAGATACCCAAGAGCACTTTCAACATTTAGGTGAAACTGTGAGTAGAGTTTTTAAAGAAGTTTTTACTGTCATGGATGGATTTTCAAGGGATATACTTGCACCAAAAGATCCCAAATTCAAGGAGATTCCACAACAAATTGCCAATGATGTTAGATATATGCCACATATTAAGGTAATTAAATATGTTCTTCCTCCCCTTCATTGTGTTTTTCATTGAAAAATGTTGTTTCATCATCTTATGATCATTGTTTTATATTATAACTAGTTCTAAACCCCGTGCTTTGCACGGGTTGTTATAATATTAATAAGAATATTAGTTATAATTAATAAATGTAT
>JANIJH010000002.1:8993007-9009968 GCA_024520975.1 Erythroxylum areolatum | reverse complement strand
AAATAATTTAAAAATTATTATTTATAAACTAATATTTATGTTATATATATTTTTAATTATTAAATCAAAATTTATTTAAAATTTATATATTTTAAAGTCGCAGAATTGAGAGAAAGAAGGGTTAAATTGTCTAATATATTTTTTAGATTAAATTCCTGGAGAAAGTAATCTAAATACGAAAAGGTGTTAGGATTTAGAATCCAAGGAAAGTGCCACTACGTTCCCTAAATTAGGAAAGTTTTTACTTTTCTAATTACTCAAAGAAACGAACCAAACGTAATAATTTAAATTTTAGGAAAAAGATTACTTTCCTCAGCAACAATCCGTGCCAACCAAACGGGGCCTAAAGGTAATCCTTGTATATGATGAATTATGTAAATATAAATCAATATGGTTAAGGGGTTATTATTATTATTAATTTTATTTTTTAATCAAAATTATAAACTTAATTTTTGTAAAATTAAAAATCTAAAATCTAAATTCTTATAAGAATATTCAATGAAATACTAAGATATATAATATTTATGCTTTTAATATTTTTTTTAAAATCATGCTTTTATAAGTTATTTTGTACATTAAAAACTAATATTAAACAGTTAATTTTATTAAATATCTTTAATAAATAGTTGATATTATCCATTAGTCAAATTAACCGATATAATTAACTATCAGCTAATTCAATACGTTGTTTATCAAACAGGATTATGTCAACTCGTTCCATCATTGAAGCAAATTTCATAAAACTTGACTAAGTTTGATTATATGTTACGTACTACTGTAACAAGAGAGATCATTTTAACTAATTGCAGCTAAGTCATAGTCATGGATTAAGGGAAAAAACGGTAACTATTATTGTTGAGCAGTCACATGTAATCCATTAATGCAGCTCTTTTAGCTTCTTCTTTTTGTCATTTGAACAATAATTGGCCTACAGCTGGGCAATGTTACGAAAGCACAACTACCGTTGAAAGTGGAGCAATGCACCTTCATGACCGCTGTGAGACCTGTGGGTGATAAGAATATAGTAATACTATATCCAAAAAAAAGAAAAGAAAAGAATAAAGTCATACTGCTCAGGGGATATGGAAATTATATATAAAAAAAAGTCTTCCATGGACTGAGGTTCTTTCCTGCTTTGCTCTAAACACGTGAAATTCAATTCTTCCATTCCTCTGTTTTTGAAATATGCATTACACATCTCAACTTTAGCCGCATGGCCGTTCTGTATGTCACTCACTATATATGATAAGGATACGCATCTAATCAAGAATCATTTAGTAAGTTCCCGATCAAATCAATCAAATTGCAGGTTTTCGGCTTCCTCCCCTTAAGTTCAGTTTTATTGGCAAACGTGTTGATTTCCACGGTGTTCAAATTCAAAATAATTGTCTAATTGTGCCGTAACAGATCGTCTGTTTTGTGGAATTCCCGTGTTTAAGCAATCTTGTCCATCCAATTTATTACAAGAATAAAATTGTAAAGAAATAGAGAGCAATAGAGGAGGAAGAACAGAAAATCTGTTCCCAAATGATGCATCATTTTGATTTAGAATTTTTATGTGTAATTGTAAATCATATCCCTCGAGGCACTGCTCGACTATTACCTACACCTAAAAATGGAGTTATGAATGTTACTTTGTAAATTTACCTGTTTACTTCCAAAATGCCTTCTGATTTTAATAAATAAGATGATGATCACAAACAAGTTACATTCTATGCTGGATAAGTTCCCTTTATAGATACTTTTTTTCAGACAGATCTTTTGTATTATATAAAAATATTCCTAAGCTAAAAGAAAAAATTTTACTCTTTGGGCGCTCTTAATAATATATGCAGCATATGAAAATGGTCAAAGTGAGATAATGAGGTGAATGGAATAAAAGGTAAAGGTAAAATTAAAGGACGAACAAGATAACATGTATTGTTTGAGCTAATAATAACCACTTGGTGATTGTCAGGGAACAAATTAAAAGAGTCGTAAGATAGTTTATGTTGCAGGATCTTACGTGCCATGATGGTAATAGAGAGAGATAATCAACCCCACCTTAATAAAATCAAGTGAAGTTGACGCCCTTGTTCTTTTTAAAGAGTCCAACTAAGCTAATCCTGGCAAATGAGTGGGATCAATTATTTTACTTTGCCTAACTTCGTCGGATAGTTAGATGCCAATAATTGTGTTTTAGTATCAAGTTTACATCCCTCTAAGTACAATTAGTTGGTAATTTTTCCTAGTTTATTAGAAGTCCATAAAGAGAAGAGTCAATGGAGTTTATAACTATCATTATAGCTAAAAATTCGAAATCTAAAAGCTCCAAAATCGACTTTTGTGTCATATTTATGATCCTCGAAAAGAGAACCAAGGTGGGCAATCTGCGTTATTCGTTTGATCCAATTAGAGGATAACATTCACTTTAACCCACCAATATAGCTACATATTCGGATTACAAAAGGTGGAATTACAAAGATTGTGTGAATCTTCCCTTGGCCTTTTTATCCCACTAAAAGCAAGAAGTAAAGAAGCTAAAGATATACGCCAACCCTTCACTTTGTTGCATCTTTAAACCATAAACCCTACAAAATACTCCTAAGTCCATAGCCTGCAATCGAAGTAGTCCCTTTTGATGGCAACTCTTCAAATTCTCTTGATGCCGCACTTATTGAGAATATTAAATCCTCAAAGATCTTCAGAAAAAGAAACAAAGAGGAAGGATAAACACATTAGCGGAAGATAGTGGGTGGGTGGGGGTGAGTGGGTGAAGCACTAAATGGGCATGATTTGTGGACCCTTTCTTCAATCGTTGCCAAGCCTACATTGGCATTGACATGTCACATCCTATAAAAGCATAACCAATAAATTAACAATGTAATTAGGAGATTCCCTTTTGTGCCACGTCTGGTTTTCTCTTCGTTGTTTGTCCGGGGGCCCCCAAGGCCAAATGTCTCGTAATCGCAAGTCCTCTCCTCTTTGTCCTGGCAGTCTTCTCTAGTGTGGCAGTTTTTTCAGTTGGCCGTTTATTCCGTTTTAGTAATTGTCGCCAGCAACATTTGCTTTCTATTTCGGCGAATATTAATATAGCTATTCGAATTTCAATACATGTAAGAGAATTTTAATCATCACAAATATATATAAACCACGATGATGTTTAAGAGTTGAGTCATGAAATACTTGCAAGTCGGAGAAATTTTAAGGGTATCCATATCTATTATAAAAGATGAAAAGGGTTAACACTTGTAGTTAATGTTATCCATATCACCTTTTTAGCAGTTTACTTTATAATCTTAAAAGTATAATATCTTGATATAAAAAAAACCTATTCTCTGATTCTACATGTTCAAGTTGATTAAAATTAAAGTTTAATTAGAAATTAGAAATACATGTATTTTATAAAAAGAGTTTTGTCCTAGAAAAACTGAATTGTATTTATTGTGTAATTCACTAAGGTGCCTTTTTTATTCATAATCAACTGAGAGAAAAATTAATTAAAGATAAACACAAAATAACTTATTTAATTTGTAAAGTAGGCTAATCTAATGTACAAGATAGGATAAGGATTAGTATTTGACTTTTATATCTATCATTAATACAAATTAAAAATAGATAACAATCTCAATTATCAAATTGATGATGAAATTAAGGCTTTAGTCATAATATCAATTTTTTATTAAAAATTAATATTGTTGATAAAGAGATGAATAAAATGAATGTTGATTTTAAAGTGTTTAGTGCGTGAATAAGAGACAATATCAGGAAATCACCAATATTATCACAACATAGGATGGGTTTTGTTAAGATATAGATTTTAATATTTTAATTATTTAATTTTAGACATTATTTGATAATTAGACTTAGTTAAATTTTTGTGGGATTCTTCCTAGACAAGTTTGATAAGTTTCAAATTCTAATCAAGATGGGATGAGATAATGGTTATCTTTTGAAAATTTAACTTGATTATGGTAACAAGATTCTGACTGAGATTCATGTGTGATATGGGCTGAATGGTGTCGTTTTTGGATAACTTGCGGTTGAGATTCCTAAGGTGATCTCTACCAGTTGATTGTGTCTAGCTACAACTCTGTTTGTTGCAAACTTTTATACGCTGAATTACGTGACTTGTGTAGATTTTTTAGCTGTGTATTATTTGTAACTGTCATTGTTTTTCCTATTAGGTGAGTTGGATTTGCGATTCCTTGAATAAAACTATTGTTATATCATAGGTGAAAGTAATTAAGTTGGATGAGGACCCTGCAGATATAGGTAAAGTGCACCAAACTACGTTAACAAATCTCGGCTGTTGATTTATTTTTTCGTTTTTGTTTTTGTTTTCATTTTTGTCAAAAACTTTATAACGACTGCAACCATTCATAATTTGTACAAATAAAACCTTGGAGAATTTTTTAATTGGTATCAAATTAAGTTACCAAATCAGAACTTGATACATTAAGTTGGTGCAAATCCGTGTTTTGCAATTATGACTATAAGAGAAGAGGCATCAATTTTCAGGCCACCATTGTTAGATAGTTCAAATCATCCTACATGGAAATCACAGATGAGGGTATTCATCTAGGGATAAGCAACAAAAGCATGAAACTCAATTTTAAATGGTTGGACACATCCAATGACGACTGATGAAAAGGGAGAAGCAATACTTAAAGATGCATCTGACAAGGGATGAAGAAAAGAGAGCGCTTGAAAATTCTCAAGCCTTGCATGCCATCTTCAGTGCAGTTGATGAAGATCGTTTTGTTATGATATCAGCTTGTGAATTGACAAAAGAAGCATGGGATACTTTGCAAACTATGCATGAGGGATTGAAATCTGTGATAACCTTAAAACTTCAAATGTTGGCTGTGAGAAGAGCTAAAGATAGATGAGAGTAAAACTATTGGAGACTTCCATGAGAGACTGCGTAACATAACAAACCAAGCACGTCAACTTGGGAAGAAGTACTCTAACCTAAAACTAGTTAAGAAGACATTGAGATTGTTACCTCTGAGGTTCATAATGAAAATTGCAGCAATCGAGGAAGCTCATGATATCAACGAATTGTCATTAGATAAGGTAATTGGAATTCTTACCAATTTTGAGATAAATTTGTTAAGAGGAAAACAAGAGAGGAACAAAGGATTGACATTACAAGCTGAGATTGGTAAAGCCGTGAATGACTTCAAAGATGAATCCGATGAAAATGAGGATATGGAGTTATTGACAAGAAATTTTAGCAAGATGTTAAAGAAAGTGAAGAAGGATAGACCCGAGTTTAGGCAAAATGGTGGGAGTTCATCAAATAGCCACTTCAAACAACAAGCTAAAATCAAAAGGGTGAAAGAAAAGTGAAGACAATTCAATATCATGAGTGTCAAGGCTTCAGACATATATAAGCAGAACGTGTTTACGTCTTGAAAAAGAGAAAAGGGAAGTCTTATATAAGCACTTGGAGTGAGAATGAATCCAAAAGTGAGTATGGTAGTGAAGAAGAAGTTGTGGGTAGTGTTGCGTTAGTTGCTTTATATAGCAAAAGTCCAGTTTCTTGCTTAACAACAACCAAGAAGGAAGAAATTGATGACAAAAACGTGGATAAATCAAAAAATTATGGAAAAAATGCAGACGAATAAGCTCAAAGTCCAACCTCAGATTATGACAATGACGACAGTGGTTTTGATGACAAAAGGGAGGATATCTATAAAGCCTATGAATTTATGTATGCAAAATGGGTGCAAACATACAAGAAAAATGAAAAGCTAAAGAAGGAAAACCTCTCCATGAAGAACACCATTCACGATCTAGAGAAGAAGTTGTTGTCTACATTAGATGAGCTTGGTGAAACAAAATTGAAGTTGACAGTATGGAGAAAGGAATCAGGATGCTAAATGGAGGTATAGAAAAATTCGAACAACTGTGAAAATTAGTAAAATTAAAGGAGATCTCTAAGGCATTGGCTACAAAGGTGAAAGTTCTAAGTTTAATGATGAGAATAATGGCATAACTAGATCTGTCCAAGAAGAAATCTCAAGGAAGAAACGAAGGTTTAAACGTACATGTCATTTTTGTGGGGTCATCGGGCACATAAGGTTGAAATGCTACAAGTTACTATAAATGATATATTAAAGGGCTCAAAATCAAAAAATCATACACTCTACATTAAATTTCTGATAGCAACCTATGTTATCGAAACACACTTGGGTTAGAAACAATAAACCTCACATATAAGAATAGACATGCAAGGGAGTTATTACCATAACTTGTCCAGATCTACAGTTAGTTATTACTGAAAAAGAAACCAACTAGATATCTAATGACAGAGATGATGTGACGAGAAATAAGGCTATGTTTGAATTTCTTCGAGGGGCACAAGGACTATGTGCTTTACATTTTAAGTATATATTGTTGTTGTTTATTAAAAAAAGAGGGCTCGAAGGAGTTAACGTCTAGATTAGAAGATTGGTGTGTGTTTGGTTTTTCTTTACTTGTTGAATAGCATATTTGATATGAAAATGAGGCTCTGCTTGATGATTTGAAAGTTTTGCTTCTGGATTTTGATTTACGGAGTTATTTCAAGAATTGATGCATGATTGGAGATCTGTAGGAAGATTCAGATTTTCTATTATTTGGGTTTCTTAAGTTTATCTTGGTTTCTCTTTATATCGTGGGCTATATGAATTTAGGCAATATGTGTTCATATGGTTTATATGAGGAGGAGATTGATTAAGTTTGATTATGATTCGTTTAATGCATTTTTTGGGTTTCTAAATTTTATCAGTCGTATACAAATGACTTTGATGTGAGTAATGATACTTTGGCTAGTGTTTTGAATTGTGGTAAATTGTCATCTTGACGTGTTTATGATTTTTCCGCTGCACCTATTGCTAATTTTATGCTTCTTTATTCGCTGAGATTAATCGCATTAAAGTCATTCCTCGTTTTGACATTGTTTTGTCATAGGAGGGAGATATAAGATTGTTTTTTGTGACTGTTTAATTACGGGTGAGATGTGACTATTAGTTTTACTTTTTGACATCTTTTTGTCCCAAGGGGGAGAATCGATGATTATTATTTATTTGGATATTTATATCTTTAGATAATTGCTTATGTTTGGATTTTATTGACTAATTAAGGGGGAGTTCTTTTGTGAGTTCTCATGTGGTTTGTGACTTTGATATTATATGTCCAATTATCTCCTTTAGGAAAAGTTTTATATGTGTGACAAATAATACCAAAAAAGAGGAGATTGTTAAGATATATATTATAATATCTTAATTATTTAATTTTGGATATTATTTGATAATTGGACTTAGTTGAGTTTTTTTGGGACTTTTCTAAGACAAGTTTGATAAGTTTCAAATTCTAATCAAGATGGGATGTCATAATGGTTTTCTGCTAAAAATTTAACTTGATTATGGTAGCAAGATTATGGCTGGGATTTATATATGATATGAGCTTAATGATATCATTTTTGGATGGCTTGGCAGTTGAGATTCCTAAGGTGATTTTCGATGATATCTACCAGTTGATTGTCTTTAGCTACAACTCTATCTGTTGCAAAACTGTTAGGCTAAATAACGTGACTTGTGCAAATTTTTGAGCTGTGTTTTATTTGTAACTATCGTTGCTTATTGGATGAGAGAGCAACTGTTTTTCTATTGGGGTTTCATGTAACTTAGGCTGATGTGTGTGCTCCACTTTTCTTTTGTTATGTTGTCGTTAATACTGCATATTCTCCATCTTTGCACGACAATAGTGGGTTGGAAAGTTGTTGATTTTGTATGATTCTTAGAGTTGCATTTTCTTGTGTTTTGAACGTCTATTGAGGTTTGCTATGGAGCAGGTTGAAAACATTGATTTTTGCAGCTAGGTTTTGCTGATGTGTGCGTGAATCTTTCGTGGCTATCTTATTATTCATGGTGTTAGTTTTGTGGCTGCTGATTGTGAGTTGTGGTGTAAGAAAATTCTAGAAGTTGCAGTTGCTATTCTTGGTCAATAATATGATGTTTGTTGAGTGGATTGAGTGTTGACTAAGTAAGTTTCTGGTTATTGAAAGTGGTGTTGGTGTGTGAAAAATTCCGGTAACTATCGTGACTTTTGAAACTTTGATGTTTACAACGTTTCAGAGAAGAAACGTTTATGTTTCTTGTGACAAACTTTTTGATCCCTCTTTAAAAAGCTGGAATTACTAGGGAAGTTGTTTGTTTCTTATTTCAAATGTTTTTATTTACGTTCTTTATTGTTTAATCACTTGAGTTGTTTATTTTGTATCATTATCATTAAACATTGTTGATAAAATCCTCTGTTGAAGTTAGAACGAGGTGGTTGAATTATTGGGTGTGATTTACTTTCACAAGTAGTAAGGATAAGAGACAATGTCAAGGGTTGGGTGAGTCAACTCTATAATATCTTCAGTAAAACTATTGTTGTATCACCGATGAAAGTCATTAAGTTAGATGGGGGCCTTGCAGACGTAGACAAAATGTGTAGAACTGCATTAACGAATCTTGGGTGTTGATTTGTTTATTTCATTTTTGATTTAGAAAGTTTATAGCGACTACGACCATTCATAATTTGTGCGAAACTACATCCTTAGAATTTTTCAGGTTTGGCCAAAAATACCAATTTCTATAATTAAAAAATTGATCCAACATAGTGCAACATTAGTATCTAAAATGCTATATTATTCAACCTTATTATTGGAATGAGCAATAAAAAATTGTTTCCTAGTGTTTTAGGAGATAAGGTTAGAAATTTGAAAATCGCAGTCAATATCATAATAGGTATTAAGGGTAAGAAAGGTTAATTTGGTTTAATGAATATCATACGAAGATATAGATCATAGATAATATAATATAACTTAACCGTAGTCACTAAGATGGGAAAGTGGTGATCATGATTTTTAGAGAGAGGCAATGTAAATTTGATGGGGATGGGAACATGTTTAAAAGTGTCAAGATGTGTATGATGAAAGAGAGATTCTAAGTATAATTTGTTTAAGAAAAAATAAAGCCATTAAATATAGGTATGGCTTCAATAACAAAGAAATAATGAATAAGGCTAATGAAAAAGATGGTGGAAAAAAAATCATAGATTAAATATTAAATGAGGGTGGGTGAAAAATTTCTAACCAATTTGTTATATACATAAACTAAAAAAAAGATTATGTAAGATTGTGTGGTATGAATGAAATGAGAAGTTTTAAATCTAGATAAGATAAAATTTAATTTAAAAAGTTTTAAATTTAAGTAATGGAAGTAGTCACAAAAAATTTGTTTAAGACTATAAGAGATTTTTGAAGATGACAAATATACTGTACAATAACAATAACAACAATCAGTGAAAGTTCCATCGATATGCGAGGTCTATGAAAATTCTTATTATGATGATTGTATAAGTAATCATTTGACTTGAGATTTCTAAAGTTATTTTGTATATAGATTGATATGTTTTAATACTACTTATGATTTGTTCTAATAAAAAATAGCTCAGTCAGTAGTCATTGTATATAGCATGAACTATATATAGAGGTAGTTGAGTGATCAATATAAGATTCATCACTCTAAAGTAATTAGGGAGAATATTTCATTATTCTTGATTAGTAATGATTCGGGAAATCCTTGACTAAGGTGGAATAACATTTTATAAATAGTTTACAAATGTCATTAATTGAATTAATAGTTAATAATAGATAACTAATATGACTTGACTCAAAATAAAGTAGACATTGATTCCATACTCTATGTTTAATGATAACATTGTATGATAAAAGAATTTAATTATACGAAAAAATCATTTATGTAAAGGTTAATTAAAACCATTTGACATTTTTAAATTGGGTGATCATGATGTGTTATTAGACGTCAATCATAAAGAAATAAATTATTTAATTAGATAATTAAAGATAAATTAAAGGAGTAATTTATCTAATCTTAAACATGATTTAGGGTTATAATTTGTATCCATTGCCAACATATTTGGAAACCTAGTAGGATACACATAAAGAATGAGTTAAAGAGAGAAAAAATATTTCAAACAAGTTGAACTTAATTGTAAAGTTTGATAAACTTTATAATTAAATATGAGATATTTAATAAATAAGAAACAATATGAGAAATTAGATCTTATTTTGACATAATTAGTTATTAATTAGAATTAATTGTAATTTCAATTAAATTATTAAAATTTCTAAAATCCATTATAAGTAAGTTTAAGCTCTAATGAAACTACACTCCTCGCCTACTCCTTTCTATAATAGCTATAGAGTTCTTTCAACTCATTTTGTAGATACCATTAGAGGCCAACACTTGTGTAGCTACAATGGTTGAGATGAACTAGTTTCAGAAACGATTCAAGGGATACAGCTAAAAAAGTATCAAGTTTTAGAATAAGATACGAATTAAGATTCATGTTTTATTATAATTTATATGTTAATCATTTTATAGAATTTAACGTGATTTTGATTTTCAAGTAATTAAAATACAAAAAAGTTTCGTTATTATTTTGCTGCTCGCAGGATCAGATTCTGATCCAATTTGCCAATAGTTATGCTATTGGAGTAAAAATGAACATGCTTTCTACCAAAACAAAACTGAATCTCCTTACTAGATGTGTCCTACTTAATGATTTGATCGACAATTACTATCTTCTATAATGTAACAAGATAATGTTTCACTATTAAAATTGTGCAAATCAATAAGAAAATGTTAAAGATATAATTTATACTTTACTGTTTCGTAAAAATTCTAAGCAAGTTCTAATCATTATCTTTGTTACCATTTACACTCTAACGTTATTAAAATAGTACTCAATGAAACATAACGTTATCAAAATAGCATTAACTATACTTAGAAAGTAGTAACAAAGATAATGATCAAAGCTTATTTAAACTTTTTATGAAACATTTAAGGTGAAAAATGCACCTTTAATAAATGTTTAAAAATAAAATTTAAAATCACATCAGTATTTAATAGGTCCAAACTATCTAATTGTTACATGGCACAAGTTAAATTTATGACTCATATTCTAGAATTTAGGGTGCTACCAGTACTATATTTTAAAAATATTAAAGTCTAACGTGATATATAGATAATGGTAATAGCTAATTTAGATCATCATCATCATCATCATCATCGCACCCAGTCTGAAATCTCGCAATGAAGCAGGGTCTGAGGAGGTCAATAGTACACAGCCTTATCTTTACATAATAGAGAGACTGTTTCCGGTAGACCCATATGCAAATGTGACATGAAAAAAATGATGCAGGACAGAAAAAGAATATTTAGAACAGTTTTAAAAAAACCTAATATTAATAAAAAAATAATATAATAATATAACGAATAGAATAATATAATAATTTTAAAAATAAAATATAATAATAATAAATAGGAATAATAATAATAAATAAATAAATAAAAATAAAATAATACGAAGAATAATAAAATAAAAAGATTAAAATATAATAATAAGAAAATATAAATAATGATAATAATAATAATAATTGCAGAAATCAGAAAATGTCAGGAAGTTACGCCTAGCAGAAGTCTTTGCGGGCTTGTCAGGAGGCTCGATACCGCAGAGGTGTCAGCAAATGCCAGGGGGTTTATGTCTCACATCACCATCTGCGCCCCTCCGCCGCTGTCTTGAAGCACAGGAAACCTAAATACTCCGTCACCGGCGCCATCTTCAAAGCTCGTATCGTTATCGGAGGCGTTAAGGTTACTAATGCTTTACAGTGAAGTCGTATACAGTTATATTGGAGGTAGCGATTGCTAACCCAGAAACTAGATCGTGACGGTGCTCTGCCTTGTTCACTGTGTAGATCTCCACCAGAAACTTCTGTCTTGTTCACTGTGTAGACTCTACCCCCAAACCTGATGAAAACATAGCAGAACAGAGAAAGCAAAAGAGATATTTTAAAATATATCATGTGCAATTCCTAACTTTTCCATAAGAAAGATAAACCAAAATGTTTGTGTCTTCATCTATTATCCAATACAAAACTGACAGCGTCCGAGATGGCGCTACCAATTTCTCTATTGAAAGCATGTCCTTAGTGACTTCACTGTCAATTTAACTCAAAAGTTAATTGATGTATCACAAATTGCTCAATCGGCAAATCATGTCGTTCTTGATGTTTAGAGGTACTAATCTTTCCATTCATTAATATATAATCACCTTAGAACTTTTTGTATCTATGAGGAGAATCAAATCCAAGATTACAACATTGAGATGAGAATTAAGTAAAGTGCATGAAGCCAAAAACAATCAGATTTTGTCAATGTCACACTTTCTTTAATTGTCTACCAATATATCCATTATATCTTAAAAGTGTGTATCAGGTTGATCTTATAGCTATTTGAAACAATTTACGACTCATTTGTTGCATAACTTTTTTCTTACTTAGACAATTTGGAATAAAGAAAAAGAGGATATATTGAATCGTCAACTTCGGAAAGTGACTTATATTCATGAAGTTACTTGAATATAATTCCTCGCTTTTATTTATTCATTTTGCCAACAAAATTGTAATAATATGGGGGGATAAAAGAAAAAACAAGATTGAGGGGATGCTCAAGTTTCAAATCAAGGACAAAACAGAAGTCTCAAATTCCAGCCTTTTGCATCACGTATAAAATACTAAATCATAAAATATATAGTTTCAAATTAGAAATTTCAGTTTCAACAAACTGGAGATGATGGAATGTCATTTATTCTTAATAGCAAGTTATATGCCTTTATAAAGGTCCTATAATTCTATCCCATTGAAACTTCATTCTCCATTTCCTTAGAAAATATATGTATACACACAAATGTGCTTAGTGACTACTTATTTTAGTTAAGGTCGCACCTTTGGAGGCGCCGTGACCTTTTACATTTTTCTTATGAATATTTATTTGCTTCATTTTAATAAGGATGGTTACTGCTAAACTCTAAAGAAATACTACAAATAAATTTTTGTTAGTTATTTCCTTATGCTTTTTCTTTCTTCTTCTTTTTTTTTAAAGGAAAGAAGAAAATGCATTAGTAAAGAATGAAAGTTAAAGCTTACAAGAAGGTCTAGGGGATACCCTTTGAAACAAGAGAGGTGTAAAGTTTTTAACTAGTAAAAACATAAAGAGAATATGGTAGTAATAACTGGAGAATATTGGAGCTGTTGAGCAATCATTTTATAAATCAAGCTCTTTAATGTTGTCAAGGGTTACGGAGATGAGAATATCTATTCGTTTGGACTTAAGTTCAAACCTCCTGACATTGCATTCTTTCCATATTATCTGAACACACATACTATCAGCTGCAATAGGGGGTAACTGCAAGGGAGTTTTTTGAGTAGCTATACATTGGATTGCAGTGGAGAAAGTAGTAAAATGATTAGGCGATTGGCAACTGAGTTGCATTGCTTTCTAGACCAAATGAGTCTCCTCGCATATGAAGAATAAGTGGTCTTGTGTTTCTTCCTGAGTTAAGTAGAAAAGACAACATATATTGATGTTTAAGTAATTGAGTTGATCAGCTATATTTAATATATTTTGTATAGTGAGCTATAAGAGAAAGGAAGTTCTGGGGGATAATCTTATGCTAGATGATTCGATGCCATCCCACTTCAGGTTTTCTCACCCGTAACAGGTTCCTAATTTGTTTATTTGAGAGAAGATGGGTAGGCCTGTTATACCAATGGAATGTATCAGGATGAAGATAGGGAGCATATGAAGGTTGCGAGTGAGGTGATCTGGAAAATGCCATCTATCAACATTGATAAAAGGTTCCATTTTGGTATAGAGGGATATTAATAGGAGCTCTGTGCAACTGTTGTGTATGGTGGAGATTTCATTAGCCTGTTTAACAATCAAACCATAGGGAAATTAGCTTCCCATTGTCGATGGTGCAAGTCATATGGTCCTGTACAAGATTTATCAAATACTATCAAATGCAGTATTTGATTCAGAAAATAAGAGTTATTTGGAGATATGGAAGCAGCGCAGATACTTCACCCTTTAAGAAAATAGGAATGTATCCACTGTTGCCATAAAGACATTCTATCTTTGATAATCCACCATAACCTCTTCAATAAGAGTGACTGATTTGTGAGTTTAATAGAGGTAATATTCAGCCCTCCTTCTTTTGGGTAGCAATCATTTGATTTTTTCACTTCTTTTAACCCCCATAGACTGATTCCATAAGAAGTCTTTGAGTATTCTTTCTATTGCCTTGATGACACCTTTGGCAAGGAAAATAATTGAACACCAGTAGATATGCAAGGAACTCAACACTGATTTGATAAGTTGAAGTTTTCTGGTAAAAGATAAAAATTTATTCCCCAGGATCCTATTCGTCTTTGAATTTTCTCTATGATTGGAGTACATTTGAGGATGGTAAGTCTTTTTGGTGAAACCGAAAGACCCAGATAGATTAAGGGTGCGCCTTTCTTAACCATACAATTGAGTGATGCTATTTGGGTAGCCATTGGAGCAACTCTTTTGAAAATGGTAAAATGACTCTTATGGATGTTGATGCCCAAGCCCGATATTGCCTTAAAACTGTCAAGAGCCTTCAAAAAGCTTTGTATAGATTCAAGCTTAGCACTGCAAAATAATAACAGATCATTTGCAAAGGAAAGGATAGGTAAATCGAGTTTCTTACACTTAGAATATTGTTTAAACTAAGGATTCAAAGTCACCTCATGTTGTATGATGGAGTCAAGAACTTCCATGCACTTGATGAAAAGGTAAGGGAAAGAGGACCGCCTTAAACCTTTCCCTGCCTTGAATGACTTTAAAGGGTTACCATTAACGAGGATTGAGTAAGACACGGTGGTGACACATTCTTTAATCCATTGGATGAATATATCTGGGAATCCATAAGCCTGCATCATCTGCCATAGGAAACTCCATTAAATGTTTTCAAAGACTTTATGAAAGTCAATCTTAATGGTGTAATTAGGAGTGGATCTCATACTTGAGTAACCCTTGAGGAGCTCTTACACCATCAATATATTATTGCCAATTTGCCTATTACAAGTGAAAGCTCCCTAGTTTTCACTAATGGGAGGGATAAGTGCTTTCCTTAGCCTAGTTGTGAAGATCTTCAAGATAATTTTATAGAGGAGTTTTGTATAGGAGATTTGCTGAAAATCACTAAAGGAGGAGGGGTGATCACTTTTTAGAATCAAGCAAAGAAAAGTGTCATTGATTTACTTGAGAAGTACTCCATTAGAGAAAATTTACTTTACAACCTTTTTGACAAAGGGACCTGTGATTTCCCACGATTTTGGTAGAAGTAGCCATTGAGTTCATCCAGACTTGGGACTCTCATACCATTCAAGTGAGTAAGAATTTTCTCAATTTTCCTATCATCATCCGCCATAGTTAACATGTCGAAATCTACAGGGTTTAATCTCTTAGAAATGAACGCCAAGAGATCTACATTAGTGACAATTTCAAAAGTTGAAATACCCAGCAAGGTGTTGAAAAACCTGATAGCCTCATCTTGAATGTTTAGATAGTTTTGAAGCTGAACTCCCTCACCAGTAGAGATGGAGCAAATTCTATTATTGTTTTTTGGAGCTAGGATGGAGTTGAAAAAGAACTTGGTGTATTTATCGCCCTCCTAAGCCGATTTACTCTAGCTCTTTGTTGAAGGTATGAGTTGTGATTTTGAACTATGGACAAATAGTGAGAGATGGCCTGTTTTTCATTAGCAAGAAGCTGTGGATCCTGTGGATTTATTGCAAGACAATTCTGGATGCCTGTAAGTGCTTCTATGGTTTTAGAAAGGGATTGAGCAATGGAGCCTCTCAAGGAATGCAGTGATTTCAGTTCTATTTTAATTGCCTTCAATTTTTGGACACAAATGAACTGTTTGGTTCCTTGAAAATAACAATTGGATCCTGGCTTGCAAGTTTCAAGAAAACCTGGTGTATTTTTCAAGTGATTGTTAAATCTAAAAAGGAACTTCCTAGTAGTTGATGAGATAAGACGCTCCACCCTAATTGGGATCTGATATGAGAACAGAGGATCAAAGAATGTGGCACTGCTGTCTGGAAACTAAGCAAGTCAGTTGCCATTGACCAAGGCACGATTAAGTTTCTTTTGTATGAACCAATGAGAGCTTTGTTTATTGGACCATATGTACTTATGGCTAATGGACTTCAAATTTGTCACTCCCAGCTAATCAACACACATCTTGAAATCATCAGAGAAATGGCGGAGATTATAGTTACCATGAGCCTCGAATGGATACAATATAAAGTTGAAATCACCACATAAGATCCAAGGCAGTTAGATGTCTCTGCTGAGAGTGAATAAATTAGACCATCATCTTGCTTTTTCTAAGCCAAAATTACTAGCATAGATGATGGAAGAAATGATATTAGTGTTATCATTCAAAAAGGATATTTTAAGGTGCAACATCTGCTCAGAGGAATAGAGAAGCTCAATTATAACTTCATTAACCTTATAGTAGACTATAATGCGGCCAAGAAAATGGTGGGAATGGTTTGTAAGCTTCTGCCAACCTGAACCTAGATTTAACTTACCAACATTCTCTACATTTATTTTGTTTTCTAGTAATCATACAATGAGAGGCCTTTCCCTCCAAACAAAATCCCTTAAAGTAACTTGCTTTATAGGGCAATTTAAACCTCAAACATTCCAGATGATAATTGAAATATTAAAGATATTTGTTGTTGGAACCCTTCGTGCTCCTTTGAGATCTCCGCCTTTCTACTGTTTGGAACTGCATATTTTACTCTTCATTGTCAATCCCAACTTCTTGTGTAGATTGATTAAGAGGTGAGTGACTAGGCATTTCAAAAAGACTTTGAGGAAGTGGTGATGTACTCTTGGTGTGTTCACTGAAGAGGTCCTCACAATTAGTTGAGTGAATAATGGGGTCTGTAGTAGGTTCAGAAGGAGGTTCCTTCAATGCATCAAGTGAAGTTGGGGTGGATTCACTCTCGAAACTTTTGGATAGAATAGGATTGT
>JANIJH010000002.1:8970865-8983912 GCA_024520975.1 Erythroxylum areolatum | reverse complement strand
TTTTAATTAATTATATTGTAATTAATTAATTACAATATTTTAATTAATGAATAAATTATATTTTAATTAATTATATTGTAGTTAATTAATTATTAATAATATTTTAATTAATTATATTATAATTAATTAATTAATTACAATATTTTAATTAATTAATAATTATATTTTAATTTAATTAATTGTAACAAACACACCTAGATTAGGAGAAGAATGAGGTATTACCTAAAAATAGATAATCAAAATAATAACTCTATAATTATAATTCCTTATCAAACACAATCTTTTATTTTATATCTATTTCTTTTTTTTTCATACCCAATTAAGAAGCAGGGCTTGCTCACCAACATGTCGCCCAACTCAAACACAATCGCATCAATCCCCATCAAACTCACAAAAGATAACTATGATACCTATGCTTCTGTAGTAAAACAAGCATTGGTGGCCTTTAATCTGGGTGACGTCATAGTAGAAGGTACAACTACAGCAAAATACCTCACTGAAACAACAGGAACTCACGCATCTACTATTAATCTTGCTTACACAACATAGATAAAACAGAGTCTAGCATGTGTGTGGATGAAGGGAGCCATAACACAAAAGGTGCTCCATTTGGTGGGAAAATTCGAGAATTCTCGCCGAGTATGGGCCAAGCTTGAGATAACCTTGAAGTCTCAAAATAAAGCTAGAGTCATGAGTAAAACGCTGACTACTCTACAATAAGGAAACATGAGCATCATAGATTACGACTAGTTTGGTGAACATCGGATCAGCTAAAAAGTTAGTTGATTCATGTCTTTCAGCTGTTTGACTATTTTAAATAGCTGAAAGTTTGCTTGATAAGAACATAAAAAGCCAGCTAGTTTATACGAAAACGTTAATTTTAGAGAAGCTGCTATTAAGTAGCGTTATGAGTAGCTTTTCCATCTTTAGCTAAATAAGTGGAAATGAAAAATCAACTATACCCTCCTAAATAAACAAAATTATATATTAATTAATTTTTGCAAGTCAATTTATACCTAATTATAATTATATTTTATATTTAAATGCATCGTTATGATGATGATGATGATGATTATGATTATTATTATTATTATTGTTGTTGTTATTGTTATTGTTATTATTATATATTCTTTATTTTTTATTAGAGTTATAAACTTAATTTTTGTAGAATTAAATATCTAAAATCTAAATTTTTATAATAATATTCAACGAAATACTAAGATATATAATATTCATACTCTTATAATTTGTTTTAAATTTATGTCCTTATAAATTATTTTACATATAAATAGTTAATGCTAAACAACTAATTTTACTAAACATCTTTAACAAATAACTAATATAATCTGTTGGTCAAATTAACTTAAAATCAACTAATAGTTAACTGAAAAGATGGATTGACTGCAACCGGAAGTTAGGAAACTTTGCAGAGTCAGTTGTAACTTTCTACTATTTTCCATATATGTTTGTTATTGATGTAAATATAAATTGACGGAGATCACTCAAGGTGAATCATCCAAGAATTCCCAAACTAACTCTCGCGTTTATGGTCTTACAGGCAACGCCGTCGCTTTTTTTTTTTTTTTTGAAAAGCAGGAAACGCAAATTTACCATTTCCTTTTGTAATAGCGTATGTTCGGACTTTTCATTTCAATTACCAATTACATTTATTCAGTCTTATTTTCAAAACAACGTTTTGTTGAACATTGTTAATTGAATGAACTAAACGTTTGTTTTTAGCGGAAATAGTGGAAACAAACAGGGAAAGGGAGGTGAAACCGAAAGGTGGCACATCGACCTAACATACGATTCCAACGCTACACCTTTTGGAGTCAAAAGTCATAAGCATTGAAATTCCAGAACTTCACCAAATCTTTGGTTTTTGTTTTCAAACATCAGGTTCTGTAGTATTCACTTTTTCAGAATTCCTGGATCGCAATTTCCTTCGAAGATTATTGTGAAGGCGGCAAAAGGTAGCAGGTGTGGTCAGCATATAGCAGTTGCGAGTTGATGACCAGAACATAAAATATCTGTCGTGCCCTTCAATGTCATCAGGAAGCAGAAGAAACTTCCTGAGAAACACCCCAGTGGCCTTTAGACCGCACAACAAAAGGGTAATAACGTAATACCCTCCATTTCCAATGCAACTTTTACAGGACCTACTATTCGTATCTCCCCTCCACCGCCCTAAATATTCCCCACAGCTCTGTCATCACTATTGATGCTAATAAGCATGTGATGAAGAACAAGGAAGCCATTGACATTCAATGATTAAATTAATACCTGCCAAGTTATTTTTAAGTTTAGACCAGAATTTCGCACCTTAAACTTTCCGCCATATAATTATTTCATTCTTGGGTTTGGCAACGGTATGAAACTTTAGGCCAACAACTCAGCGGAATAAAACTGAAATGAGAACTGAATTGGGAGAAACTTTCTTATACACCAAGTTATTCCTACCGATGCTTTCATTTCTCTTTTACGTATTAAATCTTAACTCTTCTTTTTGACAAATATAATCAAACTCAACTTTTTGGACGTGGTTGGTTCGTACCGGCAGAATAATGATAAGAATGAAGATAAATATAATAAATATTATCATTATAATTATAATAGTTAGTTAAGAGGAATGAATGATCATCATTTTATTAAAGGTTGATTTATAAAAATATTATAATTAACTAATTACAATATATTAATTAATTAAATATTGTAATTAATTATTTACAGTATTTTAATTAATGAATAAGTTATATTTTAATTTGTTATATTATAATAAATAATATAATATAATATTATTTTAATTAATTAATTAATTATAATATTTTAATTAATTAATGAATTATATTGTAATTAATTAATTAATTATATTTTAATTAATTATAATGTGATTAAGTAATTATATTATATTACATTAATTAATTAATTGTATTTAATTAATTAGTATTATTTTTAAAAAAAATTACTACTAAAGAATGAGTTTTATTCATCTACTAAATGAGAGTATAGAGGATTCTCCAAAAATAGAATATTAAACTATTACCCTTATATTGATAATTAACAACCAACTACTCACTCTTCATTTTTTACCCATTAATCCTTTATTAAACCCATCAACCAAGCACCTCCTAAGACTGGACCTCTCCAGCTAGTGGGGCTGGCTTTAAAAGCATCTCTACTTCCCCTCTGGTTTTCACTATTCCTAGCATGTATATATTTAAGTTATCGTAGCAGAGATGAAATGAACGTGATATGCGACTATATACAGAATCTAATGCCAATTCAAAATTTCAGGACTGCGGTTTAACTTATGATATAGAAGGGTTCAACAGCTTTCAGTTGGCTCAATGATTTTGTTTCGTTGAACATAGACTAAAGAAAGTTAAACAATCCCGAAAATGATCGCAACCAGAAGATAGTTTTAGTGAGAAAACTTTCATTGAGATCTATCGATATTTTTCTCTATTTTTATTTTGTCAATTTAATAATCACATTCGCATATCTATTGACTAGTTTAGGCATCATACTTCCCTTCTTTTGTAATCCAAACTTGAGTTTATGTATAATTTAAAAATTATAGTTATATATTCTATTTTGTTATTGTTTTACATAGTTATATATTTTTGAAAGGATGTAATAATTACGTTAAACTTTGGTCGGGTCGGTCGTGTTAGGCCCGGACTCAGTTATCACGACCCGTGGGCCGATCGGTCCATTCTTCAAAGATCGATCTCATACCTAATGGCTATGCCAAGCCCAGACCCAACCCACGCTCTCTTCAGCCCGTCCGCATGTGAGAGAGTCCCATGCAGACGTGAACTCGTAAACCTAGCACATGCACTATATAAGATATTATTCTATCATAACAAAGGTACGCAATTCATAACCTAGCTCTCATTGCTTTTCGGAAACCCTACCTTCACCAGAAACCTAACTTGAGCGTCGGAGGGTCTAATCGGGAAACAACCCCCGACGTGCCTTCTTTGTTTTGCAGGAATCTCATCGTCGAAATCACAGCAGAAAACAGTCAACTTATGGATCTAAACGGCAACGCACAATTCCGCCAGAATTCGACAGAACCAAACCTATCAACGTCATGAGTTAGGACCAAGTCGGGCAAGTGTTCTATCAACAAATTAATTTACGTACTATACGTTGTCTATGTCTCCGCAACAGTTAAAATTTTCTAATTATATAACAAATGATTTTAATTGTTTTCCTTTCCGAGTGACAAGCAGTCTTTTGTCCTTATTAATCAGTTTTTTTTAATCTAATTTTTGATAACGAACAAAACAGTTTCTATTGTAAACTTGTTGCTTTCAGTCATCAATCATCACCTTCACTTCATTCTCGGCGAATTTAAAATAGGTATTTGCTATTTTTTTAATCTCTACCACTGAATTTATACTTTTCCAAAGACGTCAGTATCATAAATCATTTCTTTAAAATAAATGAGTGAAACACTATGCTCTCAAGCTTAAACTAAAAATATTGTGACCAACCATATGCGAGAAATGCAAAATGTGTATTAGTTTGTACGTTAATAGCTGGGAAACTTCGCCTCGTTTCTTTGTCATTTCTTAAGAAGAAAGTATAAACACTCACATAAATTTCGATTTGATTTTGTAAGTTGCTTGTTAAATTCAACTATGTCGACCTTGTGCCTTTGATCAACTATTCATCTCCTTTTGCATCCACCCATCCCATCTTTCTACCACTCCACAATCTTACAAAGTGATCTTGTCGGGTCAACCAAAACAATGGATTGCGAAAGACTCTCATCGGTATTAAATTTTGGAGTACTAAAAGTTTGATTGAACATTTCGAAAACTATTATTAAGAATACAAGTTCCAATAGACTATTCGTTTCACTTTGGAATAGTTCCAACAATAGCATAGTTTTAAACTTGAGTTGAGAATAATCTAAACTGACACTAATTGCTTGCCGACTGTTTGAAGTGGAAAAACTATACGTGCCATGCAGAATAGGCCGAGTTTATAATACGGAACAAAGACAGGGACAGAGGTTGCCCGAGTTTATAATACGGAACAAAGACAGGGACAGAGGTTGCCCAATGTCAAGATTATAGGACAAAACCAGAAAAACGCTGCTGGTATCGGTGAAAACTATGCAAGGTTAGGTTATGGCTGCTAGTTTCACTACCCTTTACAGGGGGCGGTTTGAACATTCTCCTAATTTTCCACGCTACGTACATTTCAGAGAGCGGAATGTTACCTAAAAACCTTTGATACCGGACATGCACGACAAAATATAGTCATTCCAACGGTGGTAGGCATAGCAGTCGAAAGGAATTGGGGAAGCAATTCTCTGTTAAGTTAGCTTCGTTTATTGCTTGTGAGTCTAATTCACTCTGGATAGACGAACTGGTAAAACTAGAATTTTAGTAACGCCGAAGTTAGAATCTTCAAAGTTTTTAAGAGTTATACATCGTAAGAAGTTGATGGTTTGATTTATTTAACCAACACGTGCATAAGTTGCCCAGTGTAGATGTGCCACCGAATTGATAGGACACTTGATGCTGATTACAATTTCACATTTTTAGCAAAATCAAAAAAAAGATGAAAATGCTCCTACTGTTTAGTTAGAATATGTGAGATAATACTAGCTAGGATCATGGTTCCCACAAATAATTAATATGAATAAACTTTCAACATATTTTTATCAATACCAAATTTTAAAATGGTCTATTAAATAATATTTAAATTTATCACAAAAATCTTAGAAAATAGTAATTCAGATTCAAGATCAAAATCAAAATCAAACTCTATTTGAAAAAAATAAAATAATTCCTTATCCTATAGATTCTAAAACTATATTGAGTCAGATATTCTTTTTTAGTGAAATCAACGAATGGAAGACTAAAATACGAATAAGAATGATTAAAAAGTGAAGAACAATATCTAAAGGTATGGAAATTACGTTTGAAAGAAAGTTCAGAAATTATTCCTAAGCATTTTGGTGAAAATATGGTACATCATTCTCTTCTGTACAAATATTCTGTTGAGCGTGGGATCACAAAGTGGTCCCTCCTCCACCCCTTTTCCCCAGGATTTTTCTTTTTTCTTTTTTATAATTTCTATTAGTGGCCAAAAGGTATCTAAGGGACCCCGATGGTGGGAGTCCTCTTTGGACAACTAATGTGCAATTAAAATATTTGTGTGATATGTAAGCAAAAAAAGCAAAAAAAAAAAAGAGTGTGATAATAAGCTTTCAAATATTTCTGAATATTTGTTGAAATGACTATTTTCTTTTTACTAAAAGTGATTATTATTTTCACACAGTAACCCATAAATATTATTCTTTTTTAAATATTGTTAAGAAATCAACAATTGAAAAATAGTGACATAATGTCATTACCCTTGTTTTGACTGGATGCCCCGAAAACCATGCCTATAAATTGACTGCCACCACCTCTTTCACTCTCCACACCCCAAGACATTAGAGACCCCGGTTGAGCTTTCGCTGTTTTCACCTTTTTGAGGACTTTATTTGCTTCCTCTGTTCAATTCTTAGGCAACACAAGGCCCTGTCTCTTTCTATTTCCGTTCTGCTCTGCTCTTGTTTTCTTTCCTCTTCCTCTAATTTCCTGCTTCCTTCCACAATCTTCTTTAAAACTTCAGGCAAGTTCTTTTGTTATTCCACTTTCGGTTTGCATGTGGTTCTAAATTCTTATGTAAATGTTTCCAGTTATTTCCAAGATTGGAGAGGAAACATGACTAATCATAATGTGGTTGTACGTGATGCTAAGTCTGGAGAGTTTCTTCTTCCACCGATTGTGTCAAAAGGCCGAAGTAACATCGCGGCTGGTAGACCAAAATATACAAGGAAGATTACCGATAACGAAGGAGGTGGTGGAGTGAAAATCAGCTCTTGGATTGATTCAATGAGAGATTCATCACCTACTCGAGTCAAACCTGCTACTTCTTCATCTGAAACCGAAGAAAACAATTCATGGATTGTGAGTATTCTCAAGAAGAAGCGTTGAATACTTTCAATAGTTAATATTACTGATCACTTATGATGCTACCTTTACATGAAAATTAAACAGGTTAATCATCCTTCAGCTTTAAACATGTTTGAGCAAATAGCGAGTGCTTCCAAAGAAAAGCAAATTGTGATGTTTCTTGATTACGATGGTACACTCTCACCTATCGTGGAAGATCCAGACCGAGCGTTTATGACCAACGAGGTTAGTTTTTGTACTGTTATATTCATTTCATGCTCAGCATCCACTAAATTTAACTGTAGTTTCTCCTTGTATCAGATGAGAGAAGCTGTGAGGAGAGTTGCTTGTTATTTTCCTACAGCTATAGTCACCGGAAGGTGTATAGACAAGGTAATCATTGCTGCAATGACTTGCCTTCCTTGCTAATAACTCTGCCTTCTCATGCTTATACTTGACAAAATTTCGTAGGTTTACAGTTTTGTAAAATTGGGAGGAGTCTACTACGCAGGTAGTCACGGCATGGACATTAAAGGACCGTCCATTAATCACGAGAACAAAAAAGTGAGGCTTTTCAGTAGTTTTATTACGTGTACATTTGAAATTATGTTTTACTTCTTACAACAAAACTAATTGTTATGTAATTTTCAGGGTCGTCAGGGAGTTGTTTTTCAACCAGCTAACGAGTATTTGTCCATGATTGATAAGGTTTGTGTGATTGAGTTAATAGAAGAATTTACGTGAAAACTATGAAAAGATATATACTAACAGAAATATGAATTTCAGGCATACAAAATTTTGCTGGAGTCCACAAAATCTATTCCAGGAGTCAAAATAGAAAACAATAAATTTTGTTTATCCGTGCACTATCGATGCGTGGAAGAAAAGGTAATTATCAATTTACATATTGTCTCAGCTATAATTTCAACATTTTAGAAACTTTCATGTCCAGATACAGCATTAAGTAAAATTTGATTATTTAGTAATTATATGATATTTTGTTTTAACAGATGTGGGCTGCACTAGCAGAGAAGGTTAGAGTAGTATTAGATAATTATCCAAAGCTCCGATTAACCCAAGGAAGGAAGGTAATTACAAAATTGTATATCCACACAATTAGAGCAATTTTACAACATCTATGATGATTGCAGAATAAAGTGCTTCCCTTATTCTTGCTCCACCAGGTCCTAGAAATCCGACCAACCATTAAATGGGACAAGGGCAAGGCTCTGGAATTCCTCTTAGAATCACTAGGTAAAGTAAACAATTGTGATTTAAAAGGTTGTGATAACTACCGATTACTCTTGCTAATTACCCTCAGTTTTCTTTTCAGGATATGCCAATTCTGGTGATGTGTTACCGGTCTATATCGGAGATGATAGAACCGACGAGGATGCTTTTAAGGTATTTCATAGCTTTCAATTTCTTGGTACTACTTTTTTGTAATATAAGAAGGTTTTTTTTTTTTTAATGTATTTCTAAACAATTTTCGTCAACGATACTCAGGTTTTACGCAGCCGGGGACAAGGTATTGGAATCCTTGTTTCTAAAGTTCCAAAAGAAACAAATGCTTCGTTTTCCCTACAAGACCCAACCGAGGCAAGTTTCTGCTACTAAAAGCAAATTTCTTCTTTGCCTTTTCTTTTCTTTGGTAAATTTTCAAGGGATTCTTTTGATTTTTAGTTTCTTGTTTTTACGTGTTGACCTAATGAATGGAATCTGTTGATTCAGGTTAAGCAATTTTTGCAACAACTGGTGGAATGGAAGCAATTATCCCAATATAGGGTCTAAAAGCCTTTTTTTTTGTTTGTTTGGTAGAAATAATTGACTACACCCTCTTATATATTTGGTGCAGGGTGGATTCATTATATCTAATATTTAATGTCTAAACATGTAAACAAAAAGAAATCAGAAAGCAGCAACGTTTCTCTCGTTCTATGTCTCTAATTGAAAACTGAAAGATAGCCTTAAAGAATAGCGGTTGCTTTAATTGTGACAGATAATATATTTATATAATCTTTTCACTTGTGAGTTGTGACCCTCAGGAAAAGACAGCAGAAAGTGCAAGTTTAAGATGTTAGATCCCATGCATCTAGTGGGAATGAGGTGATTGCTTAAGAACAGAAATATCGTCTGAAACGATTGGGCACTTAGATTTCAGAGCGCTTATCTTAGTAGATCAAAGATCTAAGTTGGTTTTTTTTTCTTTTTTTTTTCTAATGTATAGAATTTATAGTTTAGTAACTATTTTTAAGGGATTAGTTGGTGAAAGAGATACCCACTATAATAGGGTGAAGGGAACCCATGGTTGAGGACGAGCTGGAATCCACCAAGTGCTCAATTTGAACGCAATTCCATATGCAACATTGAATATACAAAATTGTAGATTTATATTTTTTTTAACCTTATGATGCCACGCTAATTGGCTTTTTGTATTCCAAAGTTACAGCCTTAACACCCTACTGTACACCAGTTGAGAAACAGTCTCATAGTACGTATTATTAGTTTGTTTATTTAGTACTATAATCTTACGAATGATAACTTAAGCCATAAGCATCTTCTAGCTAGTATTAAAATCAATGGTTTTCATACTACAGCTACCATTTAACAATAAAAATGGCTCACAGCGAATGCTTAACTCTGCCTCAGGTAGTCTCAATGTTATATAGATCTCTAGAGACATGTTCTTAATGGAAAAATTTGGTCCCCACTGGTGCTTCCTTTTCGCCAGAATAATTCATTTTGCATGTGCCATCAAAGAGCAGGACCTTTGAGAAGTTTTTTTTCCTTTTTCTTTCTTTTTATCATCTTCAGTACTACTACATCCACTGGTATTGTAGGTAAAAGTTATGTTACTCCAGTTGAGGAATTCTTTTAAATTATGCTCTTACTGAATTTCTAGACCTATTCAGAATCATTTTTCTTTAATCATTGGCATGCCATCAAACTGCCATGCAGACCTTTCATCTAATTAACATGTTTCCAATATCTCAATTCTCGGTCGTTGATTTGAAATCTGAATTGGGCTGCTGAATTGGAGTGGTTTCAATTTCATGAAATAAAGTATAGCCATTGTCTTAAAATTCCTAATGGCGTTGATACATATTATAAATTATAATTATCATAGTAAAGGAATATATACATATATACGTACGTAGACAGGAACAGAGTGAGTTCGTATGAAAGGTTATTTTCTAAGCAGGAGATGAAAAATCAAAAAAATCTAAAAACAGTGGGAGTTTTGAACTTCGAACCTCGAAAAAGATGGCACATTTAGGTGCTAGAATGTATAGATCCTAATCTTATCTTGAATAGTGGCTAGTCTTGATCTCTTGCTAATAATTTTAGGAAGCATTACGAATAATGCAGATTGTGGTGGTTTCTTTTTCTGTTTCACCGTGTTCATGTGCTACTCCTAGAGAGAGATCCGGTCATTAATAAATTAACTCATTTTGTTATTGGTAATAGCGTGAGGAGGTATCCGTATAAATGTACCTAAACTGTCCTGTGTAAACCCATTTGCTTCAATTATTGTCTAGTTTTACTATGAACGAAGGGTTAACCAGATTTAAGCATTTATAATCTGAATAGAAAGGGTGATCCTGTAAAATCTGTATCAGTGACAAAATCCTATATTTTCCATTGCAAAATCACTAATACTAAAAAAAAGATAGTAAACAATAAAAAAATTGCAATTGATTGTTATAATTATAAATAGATAAATAAATATTATAACTATTCTGACAATAATAACATAAAATAAATAACAAATAATAAAATATCTAAATGTGTTTTATTTTATTTTTTGAAAAATTAAAATGAACTGAAAAAAGAATAACAGTTCAGTACAATTATTATCCTACTAACAAGATATCAAAACACAAATCAAACGATATCGTAGACAAAAGAAATGTCGCCGTGAACAAACCATCCTCTAATTTATTATCAGAATTTCCAAAAGCGAGTTAACAAAACTTCTCTTTCAATTTTCATCGGACGCTTTTGAATTAGGGCTCCAAAGTCTCCGTCGTCAACGTCTCTAAATGGTTGTGGAGGTAAGATCTTTCTGGTTTGATTCTCGTGACTTCTTCTTCTCTTTCCATCTTCACTCACTTTTTCTTCTTAGGAATCCTCGAAGGGACTTCCTTTGCGTTCCGACTACTATCTCTCTTGTTTCGACTGCATGTCTTTAGCCCCCGCGAAGGATCTGACATAACTATCTCATGGAGGAGGTCTTCATAAGGTAAGAACTTAACTTTAGAATCCCTCAAAATTGTTATGCATGTTATAACTGGCTAGAATAGGTCGTGGAAGTACTGCTCTACGTACTAGGTATTCTTGGATTCTCGTTAGAGTCTCCAAAAAATAGCTAATCTCTTACTGCATATTTTCTCCAACTAATTTATGACTAATTGTTCTCTAATATTATTAGAGATGATTTCCGTGAGGGAAAGTATGCCTCTTTCCCTTTCCATAAATCTTTTGTTTTTCCTCTCCCGCCAGATCTCCGGAATACAAGTAGTAAAAGTTACTGTGTAAATATCTTTGTCATGCTTGGGTTATCGTTCTGTAGTATCTCTTAGATAATGTCATTCAGATTGCTATGATAGTTATTGAGTGTACATAGAGATGCAACTTGTCTCCATACTCTATTAGAAAACTCACAGCTGAAAAATAAATGGTCCCTATCCTCTTCATCTACATTGCAAAGTAAACATCTTTTAGAGGAAGGTAGGAATTTTAGTCTATACAAAGTGCTTAGTCTGTCCTTCATGGCTAACCAGCTCAAAAAGTTGGCATTTGGCTTAATAGTGTTTCTCTAGATCAAATTACACCAACCAACTGTAGGTACTATCCTATACGTCAGTTGTTTTGCTTATCTATTTGTTATATCCATTATTGCTAGTCCATTTCAAAAGTATGTATCCTCTCCTTTATTATATCGATACTGTAGTATCGATAGAGCTCTGATCTCCTCATGGGAAAGAGCGTAGTTACCATTTGCAATTAACTCTTGGACTTTAGCTTTTTTTAAAAAATCTATCTAGAATATCCCTAGCGATTGGATGGTGAATTAGAGCTCCCTGACATGTCCAATTGTCATATCATAAGGAAATTCTATCCTCTATCTCTATCCTGCAAGTAATCTAATGTTGTACTTCCTCCCCCAGTCTAAAAATTTGGTTAAAAAATCATGAAAACCGTCTTTAGGTCTGATTGCCCACAGAATTCCACACTTTAATATAAAGGTATGCACCCATTTAATCCATAATGATTCCTTCTCACTTAAAATTCTCCAAAATCTGTTCAATAATAAGCATGTGTTGCTTCTGCCAATAGACTCCAAGTCTAGTCCTTCATTTACTTTAGGTTGACAAATTTAAGTCCAACTAACCTTGGCCATCCCTCTTTCTCCTTTTCCCTTACTCAATAGGAAATGTTTCATCAATTTTTCCACAGTTTTGATGTAACACCCTACTCCTGCAAGACCTAAACCCGACATCGATGGATGATATCTGAGTTCATGCCCCACGAGGGTGGCGTGCTAGAACACTCAATTAGTCAAAACTCGGTATAATTTTTTTTTGTAAAATTTACACACGCGTATACAGAAATCAATAATCGAAACGGCCCATTCTACTCATAAACTTATTCAGTTGTATCAATACAATCATTAATATTTCAATAGCCATTTGGTCCCTTTCACAGATATAAAACACTTTAATCATTTCGGAATACAAATTTATACAAAAAGTTGCGGAAAATACAATTCATACAAAAATAAAAAAATGCAATGCAGACGCGAATTGATCCCGACCTCTATTATTCACTTGAACGCTGTGGGGATATTCCCGTTGGCCTAACGGTATATTCTTCTAATCCTGAAAAATATTTACAAATTTTGGGTGAGTTTTGCGAACTCAATGAGTTACCATCATCGATGGCTCACCCAGTCACATAACACATAATTCACAATATTGCATATCCAATACAATTAAATCATCCATATTATGCATATGCAGTGCACATGAGACTCACTTTTCATTTGTTACTTTGTTGTGACCGAGTGCCTAACTGTCCC
>JANIJH010000002.1:8942399-8954871 GCA_024520975.1 Erythroxylum areolatum | reverse complement strand
ACATAATATGCATGAACATGGAAATGCATTCCTATTTCCTCTGTAATCTCTCACATTTACAATTTTAGCCTTAACATAGATAACGGGATGTTACATTTGATTAACCCCTTGAAAAGGAAAATGTGTGAACACCAATATGTATTCATAGACATAATAACCGATTTCAGGAGTTGAAACTTGCCACCATAGGATAACCTTTTGTTTGTTCATGAATTTAATCTCCTTTGCATTCTTTCAATAAGGGGTAGCCATTCTCTGAATTTGAGTCTTCTCGAAGAGATAGGGATACTCAAATAAATGATAAGGGGCTCTTAATTACCTATTTTAGTGATAAGAGATATATCATTAGCTAGGTATGCAACACTCTTCGATAAGATGAAGAAACTTTTTTGAAAATTGATGCTCAAACCTGACATCTCCTTAAAACTTTATAAGGTATTCATTAGTACTGTAATTGAGGGGATATCAGTCTTACTAAAAAGGATTAGGTCATTTGCAAAACATAAGCTAGTTAGTAAAAGCAACTTATACTTGATATGGAACTTGAATTGTGGAGTCGAGGAGATCTTATATTTCAACATGAGGGTAAGAGCCTCCATGTAGATTAGAAATAGGTAAGGAGAAAGAGGATCCCCTTTCCTAAGTCCCCTTATTCCTTTAAACAACTCAGTGGAGCTCCCACTAATCATGATCCTAAAAGAAACCGTAAAAATACACTCTTTTATCCAATTGAAAAAAATTTGAGGGAAACCTATAACTTTCATAATCTACAGTAAAAAAAACCCCAACTGGCACTATCAAATGCTTTATGGAGATCAACTTTTAATGTGCAATTCTGAGGAGATTTCCCTCTTGTGTACCCCTTCAGAAGTTCCTACAAAATTAGGATGTTGTCCCCAATATTTTGCTTAATTAAGAATGCTCCTTGGTTTTCACTGATGATGTAGTGTAGCACAGATTTCAGTCTATTGGCCAATATTTTGGCAATCATCTTATAGCTGAAGTTAAAGCATGAGATAGGCTTGAAATCGCTCCATGTAGTAGTGTTATGAGTTTTTGGGATCAAGCATAAGGAAGTCTTGTTGATCTCTTTGATGATTACTCCTTTTTTGAAAAATTCATGCATAATATTCCCTGTTGTATTCCAAGTTTTCTTATAGAAGAATCCATTCAATCCATCTGGTCTAGGAGCCTTTGAGCCATTCATTTTAAAAATCATTGCTTCTATCTCTTGATCTATGACCTGACTTATTAAAAAATCCCTTGATCTTAAGGAATTTTAGCATAAGTAAACTTCCTGAGATCCTCACTGCAAGAGCTAATATTACCTTCAGATCATAGAATCTTTTGTAAGTGTTTCAAAGCATCTTGAGCAATTTTAGCTTGCTCATACAAGATCTCCTCTGATTCTGTTTTTATCGAGGTAATCCTGTAGACATTTCTCCTAGCCTTAATGGTGTTGAAGAAGAATCTAGTGGATTTGTCTTCTTCCCTGATCCAGTTGACTTTGGACCGCTGTCTTAAACCTGAACGGGTGCTTGAAATAAACCTTTTTGAATAAATTGACCACCTTAATCAAGTTATGGTTTGAGAATCCTGGGTCTAAAAACATAACTTTACTATTTGGAAAAGTAGTTAACCACTCCACTTTCACTAAAGCCCTATCCAATTTCTTTCTGATGAGCCAATTAGAGCTGTACCTATTGTTCTAAGTAAATCTATGACCCTCATATTTTAAGTCGAAAATTTTCACATCTTTGGTGCAATCCAGCAAGTCGGTACTATAGTTATGCAAGTTACAGTTTCCTTTAGCTTCAGATTGGTATATAGTAGGGTTAAAATCGCCACTTATGATCTACAGACCATTAGTTGTTCTTTTAAGTCTTCTCATAGAATTTCATAGTTCCCTTCTTTAAAATGCAATATTATGATCATAGACAAAGGTGGCCAACACTGAAGTATGCTTCATTGTAAAAGTCATTTTGGTATGCATAAATTGCTCTCCTACTTCCAAAACCTCCATCTCTATAAACTCCTCATCGTAAAATATGATGATTCTTCCATACTCATGGTATTGATGATTGGATTTTAACTTTTAATGGCTCCCAAAACAATCTAATTCATTCAAGTTTACAAGTCTAATTTTTGTTTCTAAAAGACAAAATAATTTAGGCTTCTCATACCGTACAAACTCCTTTAAGGCATTAAGCTTCGAAAGGTTGTTTATTCCTATAACAATCCAAATAGAAAGGTCATGTAAAAATAATTTTACCTTTTGAGCTTTTCCTACTGCTCCGATTGCTCTTTCTAGTTTGTACTTGTTCCATCTTTTCTCCCTGCTTTTCCATCTGATGTAAAAGATCTGGATGTTATGGCCCTTAGGTGGCATCCTGTTATTAAACTCCTAGGGGATTTCCATTCTGCAGCTCTACTTTATCTATAATACAGTTATCTATTTCTACCCCTCCCTCTGTTTGTTGTGTTGTCATATTTTCTGTTACCAATTGTATATGTTGTTGATCCTTAACATTATGTTCAATTTGATCCCCCTTATCCGCATAGGGCTGATTTCTACCTTCTTGAATATCTAATTCCTGATCCACTGGTGTCCTTTTCTGCACTTCAAGTTCTTTAGTTTCTATTTTTTCCTCTGTATTATTCTCATATAGTCCCATCAATTCTTCATAAGCTCCCCTGTCAAAGACTTTCCTTGTTGGTTTCCATATTTTCCCATGAACTTATAAGGAAGGTTTCCAATGATAAGTCACCATGACTTTGTCCTCCTTTAAAATGGGAATGTTATCTTTCATCTCCTTTGAAAAATCCATGCTCATATAAAATCTAACATAATCAACCCATTTCCTCAATTCTTTATTCTCATCCATGCAAATTGGTTTACCTAAAAAGCTAGCTAGTAAGCTTAAGCCATTAGTGGTCCAATATTCCAGTGGAATATTGTGGATGTTCACTCATAGGGTTATGTTCTTAGCTCTAATTTTCTCTAGCTCCATACCAAGCTACAAATTTTGGAGAAACAATGGAAGCTGTGAGAAGTGCCATGGTCCTTCTTGTATCACCTTTTGACATAAATGTAAAAATGATGTTGTCATTTTCTGTTAGCATTACCTCTTGTATGCCTCTTCCTTTCCAATTTTTTTTAAGCCATGCTTGTATTACAGGAAATGCCGGGTTGTTATCTATGAGGGTAGAGGGGGAAAATCAACGAAGTTGGGAAGAGTGAGGTCAGACATTTTGGTAAATTTTGGTAAGGAAGCAACAGTGCAGGGAAAGGAGCAGGAAATGTTGGTCTAGAAACGGTAATGCGAGGAAGGCGGGAAAAGATTTTGAGAAGGAAGGACAGCACCAGCCCTGGTTTGAAGTAGGTGAATCAAGAAAGATGGAGGAAAGAGAAAGGTTGATTTGCAAACGAACAAGGTAGAAAATGAAGAAGAGCAAAAATCTTCAGTCGAAGGAGCAAAGTCAAGGGAGGGGGATGTGTTCTCAATTTGAGCTTAGTGAGAAGCAAAGTTGCAGAAGTGGTTTGGGGGTTTTTGTGGGACTAAAAGATTGATGGGAAGACAAGATTCATATTTGTAGTATTGAAGTACTCTTCGTTAAGTGATCACTAATCTATTCCAATTTTGATATCCGTTTCTATAAAATATACTCACGAATCATTTCTAGATTATAACTGAAACTATTCTTTTTTTTTTAATCAATCTCACATCAATGTAAAGAAAGTAAAAGTGACTCCTGTAATAGTGACAAGCGAAATAAGAATACCCTAAACTATTATTGTGAGAGAGCAATACAAGCATTGTACTAATACAATGTTATTGTATTAAATGACAAAGGCATTGTTGAAAATGTATAACTTTTTAAAAATGAAATAAAAATTGGATTCATACATAAATTTGATATGTAATAGAAGATCATTTTTTTGGTTTTTTTGTTTTAGAAGATGAAAGGGGTTCTTTTATTATATTATTTTCTTATGTACTAATGAAGGATTAAAAAAAAGTTTCTTTGGGTTTGTTCCAACACTACTTACTTGAGTTTGGTTTGAATTTTTTTATATTAGTTCAAATTTGATTTGAAGATTAACTCGAGAAATTAATTTAAACTTAAGTTAGATCGAATATTGATAAATTCAAATTTAATCGAGCATATTTGAAGCATTCTAATCGAGTACAACCTAAAATTTCTAAAGAAATTGTTATACTATTTTAGACCTTTAACTTGCTATCATAATATTGTTGTGATCACCAAATAACTCTATTTTTCACAAAGCGGAAAAGAAAAAAAAGGTGTATTCCTATATGCATAATTACGTATGGGAGAATTAAACACTAATTATTTACACCTTTTCGGTATGGACAAAAGTATGTTTTCCTTATTTTCTTACAACCTTTTAAAAAGGGTTTACTTTATGCTTCACAATATTTCATAAATAGAATCAACAAAATTATATATCTTTCCAAAGAAATTTCCACACTAGCTAAATTGTTCACTTATTTTGAGATAGACTAGGAGGCCGGAGGCCAATTGAAAATCATGTCATCTCCACAATAATTTTGTAACCCTGCCTTCAACATAACATTAACATTTTCACAAGCTAAGTCACCTCCTTTCTCCACTTCAATAATTTTGATCAACCAAATCAAACCTTAACTTCATATTACCGGTTATTAAAAAAACAAAGAAGAAGAGAAAAAAATAGTTGTAAAAAATATGATTATTCTTTTAATTATACTTGTGAAGCAAAAAAATGACACTAATTTTTATCTAAACAAAATGCTATCACTTTATAACAACACAATAAACAGTCTTCGTTTTGATTAGATTAAAAAAAAACCTTAAGTATAAATGTTGTTCAAAACTTAATTTTAAAAAATTAATGTTTTGTAAAAATTTTAATTATAATTTACTTTTAATCTATTAATTTCGAAAAGATCGAATTAAAATTTTCATCCCTATTAAATTAATTAACTTATCAAATAAGTTTAAATTAATTAATAGTAATTATTTTCTTTTTTAACAACAAGGCAATAGCTATTTTTTAAATATGCACTAAATTATTATATACACATAATATTAATATAAATTATATGTTTTAAATAAATTACTAATAAGTTAATAATTTAAAATCAAATAACAAGTTGAATTGAATAAATTATTAAAATTCTTTACCGAAACGTGACTCTAACTTTCTATTATTTAAAATGCTTCTTATGTCAAAAATATTTGCTTTGGGATAAGTTGAACCACTTTTAAACAACATTTCACTTCAATTTAATTCAGTTGGATCTAATTGAGCTATGTATTGAAGTCTTTGAGACAAACTTCCCCTCCACCTTAAAGTTGGATACTTGTTAAAATATTTTATAAATATTTAGCATGAATCTTGTTTGATATGTTGTATATATTTGACTTGTATTAGTTCACTATTAGGCTTAATTTCAGTTAGCTACCATAGTTATCTTTCTTTGTCTATTTGAGAGACATTGTATTTGTATATATATGCATTGTCATTGTTGGGAGACAAATAGCAACTCTCTAAAAGATCAATCAAATATTAATGACAAGAAAAAACTCTTCAATTTGTAGCAGCAAAAAAAATGAGAATAAGAAACTAAAAGATGAAATAATCACCAAGATTTAACATGAAAAATCTTCCGGTGTAAAGGGAAAAATTACAAGACAAACTGACAAATATATATACTAAACTCAATAAGGATTTACAAGAAAAAGTTGATTTCTCACCACCCCCCACCCCCTTTAATAACTAGTTGTTTCATAAAGTTTTATGATTGAAACCAACTATCAACAATCACTTAAACCAATCCAAAAAAAAATCAAATAAGGATGAAAATACAACCCTTTTTGTCTTATCTTTGCTTTTCTTCACTTAGGGATATTGCGGCTGTACTCACTATAAAAACTTACAAAACTTACATCCTTTTCTCTTTAGTATCCGAAATAAAAACTTACAAAACTTACATCCTTTTTTCTTTAATATCATGAAATAAGGTTTTTTGCAACTTATATGATCACTTAGACGACTGTGTAAGCAACCACGTATCTTTTTAGTATTGTCTTAGCCACAAACATAAACAATTATAGAGAGTTACATGGTCTTCACACATAATCGTGTATCTTCACACAGACATGCACAAGACTATGTACAAGATCGTGTATGTCTTCACCTCTTCACATATATGTTTATAAAGACCTACACGGTTGATTTACACGGTTATGTAGGTCAAGATACAAATAACAAAGTCGTCTACAATCATTGAAAGTTTCAGATTAAGGTTGAATACTTAAAAATCATTATGTTGGAATACATATTGAAGTTCTATCTAATAGACATTTCTTCATGGTATCACAACAGTCATAATCTTGCTATTGTTAGAAACCACCAAAATGACAAAGAGTAGAATGCCAATAAAATCAAAGGAAGAAGAAAGGGTCTATAACTTAAAACATGTGTTGGACCTATGTCTTACATCCTTCAGACCATCCTGGCCTCATCTTCGTTCCAAATCAATTTATAGGTGACAACTTTGCGGCTTGGAAAAACTCTTTAGAGATGACAATATTTGCAAATGAGAAAGCAATTTTTGTTAATCGATTGATAAAAATAGAAGAAACAAACATTTACTTTCATTTTATAATAAAGAAATGATTGTACAATAAAAGCATGGATTCACAACTCTCTTGCAAAAGAGATCAAAGATAGCCTCATTTATACCAATAATGGGCGAGAGAGTTAGAATAAGCTTTGTGAAAGATATGACCAGAGTAATGCTCCTAAGCTTTACAGAATCAATAAAGCAATATCAAATATTACTCAATAAGTATTAGAATTGAGTTTGGGTCATCTATTGCTAAAATGACTAGAATTAATCATTTAAATAATTAACCCTTATTACTTATAAATCTCTTAATATTTTCGTACTTAATCAACATAAGATACTCTAATACTTTTCCTCAAGTGCAACTGAGATTGGACATTTAATTGTCACTCTTAACAACAAAGTTGACCCTTTATTACAGAAGAATGTTATTCCTTGCTACGCCTCAGATGCCAAAATAAACACCATAAGTTAGAAAACGAAGTAGACAACTGCAGTTTGGAGCCATAATGGAGTAGGTACTTAAACAGTGAGCTGCAGGCCCATTGGCGGTAATACCACTTTAAAAAGAGCTGTACCATTTCTGGTCTTGGTAATGACATGCAATGGCAAGGCATTATCTAGGTAGGAGCACATTAAATGGCTTCAGGTTGTCAGTGAAGGCTGAAAAGGACAGTTCCGTTTACCTTGTCTCATTTATTGCCGATTCATAATATCTTTTTGTTTTGGCTTGACCGGCGCAATAGCTTTTGTAAATCGGCGGTGCCAACCTCTGCCTTCCTCTTTGTCTTGTGTCAACGCTCGTCTCAGTTAACAGACACCAATGCGTTGTTTTTTGTACTCGGCATTCTGCATGCTGTCATATTTACTCACCAACATATGTAAAGATAATAATATACTTTGGGATCAATTAGCTATTATATGGCTTTTAATTATTATTATTATTATCAATGATTCAGCGCTATCAACATAAATTAAAATGTGGGATTATTTAGTAAGCTAAGTAAATCCGTAAACATTGATAGAAATAATTTATATTAAGAAATTGGACTAAAAATCTACATACCCACAGAAACAAGGAAAACAATAAAGCGAAAAAAAAATACTAACAAGAGGAAATATCACAAAATCAGCATGCGAGTCTCTTCTGATTCTGATCGTTTACGTTACTATTCTAGGATCCGAAAACTACTTTCTTCATTGAATTTCTCACGATACCTTATGTCAAACAGGAAACATAATAAAATCAACACAATCGAAGACTTCAGGAGCTCCTCATCAATATAAACTTATATAACCCGGCGACTCGATCGGGCACCATTAGAGCTATCGTTGAGTTTGACATTCTTGAGAAAGAACGCGATTGCTTTTTGACAGGGTATCTACTTTAAAATCACATTTGACGACAACATTTGCATTTCCGGTTTTGAAACTGTTAGTTTTCATTCTCGCGGTGACGTTTGATCTCCAAAGAAAACGACACGGTCAATTTGGGTTTCGAGCTTTTCGTGCTGGTTTGGATATCCTTCAAACTTTCAAGGACCGTGTCAATTTCTTTTGAGCTTTTGTCATCCTGATGGAAGCTTGGAAACTTTCCAGTTGCAATCTTTTGTTGGTTAAAAAAGAGTGAGATTGTACCGTCATGCTGGTACGAAATGCCTGTTCTCTCGTTTGGATTATGAACCTTTACCGTGATGTCATATTCAGAACGGGAATGACTCTTCCCAGAAATATGGTTGTTAACAACAATCTTTTGGACTTCGAACCTGGGATTTTTAGGCTTAAGGAGACCGAAACATAGGCCTAAAACAACGACAGCGATGATTATGGGAATTGCAATGCTGAAAAAACAACACAACGAAAACGAACAGAAAGATCCTTTTCTTTGTTCAGGATTCCGACGCTGTTCAACGATCAAGGCATTTTCCGGAGGAGGAACTCGATAAATTTGATCTTTAGGAACTTGGATGATGTAAGTTCCAGACTCAAAAGTGGGATGGACGCGGTATTGATGACGGTGGCCTTCACGGATTGATTCAGAGGAAGAAGTTGCCACACGCTCCGCCATGGAAATTTGGCGAGCGGTGATAAGAGATAGTGGTTGGTGTTTGTAACAATTGGAGGCTGGAGTTAACTTGGCATTGGAATGGCTGATTGTGGCATGTGTAAATTGCATTGACCTTGGCAACGTACCGTTGTTTGGATAAAAATCAACTAATCTAATATTAGAGTTTGTTTTGCTGGACGCAAGTCTCTCCATCGTTGTAATCAGACTTTGTTTTGAGAGCTTGTTAGAGGTTGGAAAACAATAAATGAAAGCTTGAGTGTGTTTGCTTTCATGGCTTCTCTCTAAATTCTTTATCTCCTAAAAGCTGAAGTCCTGAATAATGTAAATCATCTGGCATACCTAAAGACAAGAAAAAGAAAAGCTTATGGCAAAATGGTCGACTTACGAAAGCATCTACCATGCTTGTAACGAACTCTACCTCCTTGATGTTTGAACACGGATAACATTCTTCAATTTGAATTCCAAGAGCCGAAAGAAGGTAGGAGAAGAAGAGTTTTGTGGACGTTGGGTGGTTAAGAGGTTGATGGGCTTGTGTGGGTCAGAATTGAAACAGTGTTTACAATAACAAACTTAGAAATCTGCAAGAAAATGATAGTCTCACCAGGTGTTCCTGGGGGCCACACCTAGCTCGGCCTTTTCACTGGACGGCTTCCATCTTTTCAGAGATTTAGGTTGGGCTTGGTCTCTCGCATTAATGTGGACACAGGCATCACATAGTCAACCATCCAGACCTTGTCGGTCAGATAAGAATTGAATCCACCAAGAGGCCCTTTGCCTTCCGCCTATCCAATTAACGTTGTTTACTGTGCCATTTAATTGCCCTGAGGCTTGAATCATATGTTTGTCCATAATTGGAAAGAGTCAATTGCAAAATCCTATCCAGATATAGTTGACTAATTATTTGGTCTATAATACGTTGAAATATGATTAAAAAATTGACCACATGGGCATCTTGAGACTAATAATATCTCTATTGTGTATTATTGATTGAGCAAGTTCAACCAACAAATCAGTGAGGATTTTCAAAGCTTTAAGAACTTGATAATAACAGATTAAGTAATAAGGATTTATATTATTATGCATTTGTTATTTACTTGAGACCTAACCCATTACAATTCGACATTCATAAGGATAATGCTTGTTAGATACAGATTGTTTGTTAATGTGAATAGACTATTCATGCATATGTATCTAAAAATATAGAAAATGAATTTGGTTATTGATATATGATCTGATTATTCTATAAATTTTCCAAACAAAAACCGAAAATAAAACAATTAAGAAAACTATAAGTTGAATGATTATAATTTATATATTTGTTTAACAATCATAGATAAGATTTATCCTTTCGATATTGTGGGTCCCGAGTCGGGTCATGAAGAGAGGCCTGTGATGTGATCCCAGCAAATCAGGGGTTCCCAATCGTAATTAACGAAAACCAAAAAGCCGTCCTCAACTACAATTCATCTGAGGTACCACACACGAACACAGCACTTCTCTTCCCCTACTTCAACGGTCAAACATCCAACCCCTAGAAATCCTCGAAACCTTGAACAAGAACAAGAAAAGCCCACACCCACTGTGATTTTAATCTCGGGGAAACAAAGACCTTGCGGTAATCGAAATGGACGGCTTTGATCAGCTACCAGACTCTGTCGTCCTTCTCATCTTCAACTCTGTTTCCGACATCAAGACCCTAATCCGTTGCCGATCCGTTTCGAAACGGTTCAACTCACTTGTCCCGCAAACCGAGTCGCTTCTTCTCAAAGTCGACTGTGTCATCTCAGCTGAGTGCGACTCCGATTCACTCCTCTTCTCCTTCCTTAAATCTCTCCTCAAATCTCTCCATGGCTTCTTCTTACCTGACCAGAAGCCTCCTCGTGTTCTCGCCCAAACGCCCACCTCTCCCGCTCAGATACTATCCCAGTTCGATCGGATCCGCCGTCTTCAAATAGAGCTTCCCGCCGGGGACTTGAAGCTCGAGAAGAGCGGAATTGTGAAGTGGAAGGCGGTCTTCGGGAGAACGCTGAAGAGTTGCGTGATTCTAGGGTTTCGAAATTCCGAGACCGATCCGTCCGACGTGGAGGTTGATTTCACCGGCGGTTTAAAGACCAGAGTGGTGTGGACAATAAGCGCTTTGATAGCGGCGTCGGTGAGACATTACTTGTCCCGAGAAGTCGTGAGAGCGCACAGCGAGATGGAGAGTTTGGTATTGAGGGACAGAGATGACGAAGGGACGGTGGTGATGGATAGGGAGGGGTTGAAGGAGAGCAGGTTAGAGGGGCCCATCGCGACGGCGGGTGGGGAGGATAGGAGCGCTTGGGAAACAGGTAGGACGGTGGTGCCGAGCGTGAGAATGAGGATGAGGCACGCGCCGCGTGTGGAGCTGAAGAATGGGTCGTGGGTGGAGGGAGCAACTTTGGTTGTGGTGAGGCCATGTGGTATCGGGGCCCACACATCTGCTGAAGTGGAGGATGCGGAGTTGGCAATGTCTGCTTTTGGGAGTGGGGCCTACGCGGAGGCCGTACAGGTACTTCTCAAGAGTAAGAGCTACCTAGTGGAAATGAACTCCTTCTGAACTCTCATGTATTCGGTGCCAGCCCTACAAATTATTAAGATAAACGAGAATGGAATGGATTTTTAAGTACTCATCAATCGCGTTGCGTGAGTCTGATTAAAAGTGTTCGTTTAATCGAACAAACAACAATGTATAAAGTCTACCTAGTATCAAAATGATCCACTTTCCGTAACTTCAATCTGTGACATGCAAGCTCTAGTTTCTTCGAATAGATGCTCACACTAACCACTGGGACCGTTGGAGTGGGGGCTGGCTACAGATTCACATGATCAAAGATTTATGTATCGAAAAAGAAAAAAAATGTGTCGAAAGATCAGCTGTGAGCACGTTTCCACGTTCATTTAGATAAGTAATCGTATAATTTTCCAAGAACTGGTTATCACAAAGGTTATAGACTTCATCACACTAATACTAATGTCGAACAAATTCCTACTCTTGGGAGTGTCTTAACTACGGTTGTTGTTGCTGTAGAGTTCGAATGAAAAAACCATTGGTAATTGGAACATTATTCATGATAACTAATGAATTCATTTTGCTACCAAGTTCTTGTCATTTCTTCCAAAGCAAACATTACAGCAATTATGAGATAACTCAATTTGGCAACAGCCACAAGCATCTTAATAGGCATCACATCAAACATTCATCATTCAAACCCACATCCAGAATCCCGATTCATCCATGGTATAAGAAAGAAGCCCTTTGCAGATCTTATTTCATAATCTGCCCCTAACTGCTTGGAATTTTCCTAAGCCTTGGAAGCAAATAACATTGTCCCTCCATACCAACACCACAATTGCTGAGGCTCAGTACTTGAACCGAGTAAAACGTTTGAAAAAGAATTTCATTTCATTTTTACCAAAAATCAGTTGAAACAGTCAGTTACAAAATCAATTATTGTTTTCAGGTATATGCTCAAACTGCAAAATAGAAGTTTAATGTTGAGAAGTAATGATTTCAAATTTCTAACAGGATAGCTAAGGAAAGCAATCATATTCAATCTTTGTTCATCATACATCAAGAAAAATGACTAACTCTATTGCATTCCACTGTGAGGGAGTGAATGTGATCTTACAGTTCTTCATAAGATATTTAGCCATACAGCACCTTCCCATTAAAGCTAAATATTCTAGACCAATGCAGATTTCATTGGTTTTGAGTCACTGGCCCCTTATATTGACATGTAGAGAG
>JANIJH010000002.1:8919384-8936661 GCA_024520975.1 Erythroxylum areolatum | reverse complement strand
GCTGGTGATGTATCAAGTATTCGTAGACCGTAATTCTAGGTTGTGATCTTTCAAACACAGAGGTAGAAAAGAAACACGTAGAGATCGAGAAAAGGGTTGCTGCGCTACGGCTGCGTGTTGAGGTTCTTAGAAACGTTGATATGAAACTACTCCAAACAAAGGTCATTTTCAGTTAGGGTTATACTGAACTGAGAGAGTCCCACCTGCAGTCTATGGATCAGAACATGAAACCAAACGCACCTCGATGTTTGTCCGAAATGGAGACGAAGACAGTGTTTTGCTAGTCCGTTCACCGTTGATCGATTCCGTCACATTGACGAGAGTTTTGGGACCAAATCTCTCACGAGTCCTGCTTAAAACTTTGAAAGTATGCGTTGAGTGTTAGGCGTTTGAGTTCGGTTTGTACCTGAGCGATAGGTGTTGATTCGTTTAAAATAGTATTGGGCTGCTTCCCCATAAGCCTATAGAAAAATAGTTTGGGGCTTATTTGTTACATTAATACACATCATAAGGCTAGCTCTTTTTCAACTTCGGCCCTATCTTCACAATTTTCAAATCCCAACATTGAGGGATCACTTCCACTTGTCATATCTATTTAACGGAGTGAGAGTGAGCCGCACTCATATTCATATTCAAATTTTAAATTTTAAATTAAAAAAAGTTCTAAAAAATTCAATTGAACATATACAAAAGGAAAAAGATTAAAGCAGAGTTATAATTACACCCTGCTTACTTTTTCTATCCGATTAACATTGAGCAGCCACTAAAGCGATTCAAAATTTGAACTTATTTGTAAAAAAATAAAAGTTAAAAGTGATTGAAACTGATTAATTAGTAAAAAAAAAGTATGTTAATCTACCAAGCGAGTGAATGGTTATAACTATAGATGAGGCATTTCACTAATTCTCGATTCGGAGAATCCCATCATTTTGTCCCTTCCAAAAAGTTGTTAAGCAGAAATTCAACCTAATTAGCGAATAATTACAATTCAACCACCGGCTAGGACCATCCGATTCGAGTATGATGCAAGAAAAGGATCTGAACTCATAAAGACGATAAGAGTTTCTGCTCCTACTCTAGTTGTTGACTTATAGTATCATACTTCTCCATTACCTGTCATATCATATGCTCCTACCTAGCCCTACCGTGTCTCACTCATTAAGCATAATTTAAAATCCACACTGCAAAATCTTATTTATCCCACTTTTATATTCCAATCTAACATAGGCCTAGCTTGCTCGGCCCGCAAGCTTTTTATTTTTAAGGCTTTTTCTTAAAGTTCCGCGGGAAAGTTAGATTGGAATGTTAATATTAAAATAACAAGACTTTCATCTTTTATTCCCTCCATTAAGATGGGCCCTTGTTTTTACAATCTGTCGCTTTCCTTTCATCTTAGCAATTCTCAACAAACTAGTTCTTAGAGTTCAAACCGTCCTGGAATGGGTAACTAGAGACATCGTATTGTAAAAGCTGTTCTGGTGTGCTTTTCAATGCTTGATGTCTGAGTAATACAACTGCTCATAAAAATTGGCCATTGCCCGGTTTTCTATAGGACAAGAGGAATTGAACTCCAACCCTTCTCGTACTTGACACATTTTTGGTTTGGGGTATTGAAAACGTCGTCAGATCCTCTGGGCTCAGGTACTTTGTACCTAGCCAGTGCCAGAGGATCTGAGCCGATGGATGGCTCAGATCCTCTAGCATTGGCTAAGTACATAATACTTGAGCCAGAGGATCTGATCTCTTTGAAAACATCTATTGTAACAACAATCAGTTAAACAGTTAGGCTTCAATATCAATGTCCATTACAAAAACCTGTATCTCGTCTTCCCTTTGTGACCTCTTTGGACGGTCCCTGACAAAAGAAGAAGAAGAGAGCTAATCTTAACGCAAGATATTATGGTGGTTGACCGGGGCCATTCTCTATGCTATTGAGTAGATACCACCCCTTCATCATTGTATATATTTATATAATCACCATCACATAATGCAACGTTAGTTCCACCCTTTAAGAACTTTCGGTGTGCTTGCCTTTTTCATTGTTATGGTATTCTAGATATCAAAGACTGTTCTTTTCCCTCTGAAAAAATGAACACCAATATGAACTAATGGCGGTGTGTTATTCATAACTAGCAAGGGCTCAAGTTGAGGGTATGATTGGATGATGAAATAATGCTCGTGGGCTTCGACTTTCGTACTCATCTTCCTCTTGTTGAATAATTTAATATGTTTTGCGAGCACTAGAGAAAAGTAAAGGCTAAGAAAGAAACGAACCTGTGACCCCATTTCGGAGGGCAGCAAAAAGGAGTGTTAGAAAATTGAACTTAAAGATGGTAAAGAGGAACGACACACCAATAAGAGAAAGGCTTCAAAAAAGCGAATGAAAGCTGTCAGGTCCTTCCCTCCTCTTTTAAACACAACACACTCCCGACCCTGAAACAATACAGTTCAGTTCATCAACTTCAAGATCTGATCTGAGGAAGAAACAAAGAAGAAAGTGTGTGGGTTCGAAGGAGAGCAAGAGAATCGACATGAAAGGAAGAGAAACCAAAGGAGTTCCTTCAACAGACTTGTTAGTCTGTTTCCCTTCTAGAGCTCATTTGACATTAATGCCAAAGCCAATTTGCAGTCCTGCAAGACCATCCGAGCCCAACAAGCGCCACCACAATTACCAACAGCATCAAAATCAACATCATCATCACAACCACCACCACCACTTTAGGAAATCAAGCACTAGAGGTGGCGTTGGTCAAGCCAGCCCCATGTTATGGTCTAAAACTAAACAAATGGGCACAGAGATCTCATCAGAACCAACCTCTCCAAAGGTCACTTGTGCAGGACAGATCAAAGTGAGGCATAAGAATAGTGCATGCAAAAGCTGGCAGTCAGTGATGGAAGAAATCGAAAGAATTCACAACAGGAAACATAAGAAAAAATCCACTTGGATGGAGTCTCTTGGATTGAAGAAAGAGGTAACGCAGTTCTTGACATGTTTAAGAAGCATAAGATTCGATTTTCGATGTTTCGGGTCGTTTCCTCAAGCTGATGTCACTACCGAAGACGATGAAGATGAGGAAGAAGACGAAGATCAATACCATGGGACTCTTGTTGGTGGTGAGGGCAGCGATGGCAGTGAGGCCTCACGAACTGTGTTCTCTAAATGGTTCATGGTGCTACAGGAGAATCAAAATAACAGCTTTTGCAAAGACGAGAGAAAAAAGAACGATACTTTATGCAGTGAAGATCAGACTCGCGCTGTTGCACCGTCTGTTCCTCCTCCAAATGCTTTATTGCTCATGAGGTGCAGGTCTGCTCCTGCAAAGAACTGTCTAGAACAGAAAGAAGAAGAAGAAGAAGAAGAAGAGGAAAAAAAAGATGATGATCAGGATCATGGAGACAAAGATGAAGACAGGAGACGAGAGAAAAAGGGGAAGAATCTAAAGACTTTGATGGAGGAAGAGAAAACAACTAGTAAGAAGGAAAGCTTGGTAGTGATGAAATATGACACTGATTTCTACAAGGTCTCAACTGACATAGCAAAAGAAACTTGGGTTGTGGGTGGCATAAGAGACACATTATCAAGGAGTAGAAGCTGGAAGAGATGATGGCTTTGGTGGTACTGCCATTTCTGATTGACAGTTCAAGTTTTTAACATCTTCTTCAATCAATTACAAGTGATCTTCTGCTGTCCTATAACTCCATCTAGTTAATTTCCTTCAAACAATGTTTCTTTCACAGTTCTTGTGCAGGGATCCGAAAGTCCAATCCTTTATCTTCAACAGCTATAGGTTGAATTTTCTTTTGGTTTATTGTTAAAATTTGAGAATTTGTACTTACATCTGTACAGTCTTTCTCCTTCCCCTGGAAAGGATTTTGCTGCCAATATATGTGTATATTTGTTGCTGTATATGCCCATTTACTCGATGAAGAAGTCAACAAGGTCATATTCTCTGTGGCATTTAAGCTATTTCTCGAGTTTATAGAATCAACCGATGAAGGTAACTGGGTTATTAAGTTAATCAATATTGCTCAAGACTAATGGGGCTTGCAAGTGAAAACAACGAATAGCTCATGACACGATTCTGATTCTCTGGCCGCCTGATAAATTGATTGATTCTTTTGTCACAGAATGTATGAGCTATTTGTCCTCATGCTTTGCCATGGAGAACAGTGGACTCTTTAAAAAGACAGGAAGAGAAACAGAGTACTGTCTGGGAGTAAATTTCATTACCAATTTTCCTGTTCTGTTCACTTCAAATCAGAGAGACAAAAAGCCTTGAATCTGTATGTAGCTTTTGTAAATCCTCGTGATGAGAAAAGAACAGTTACAAGGAAAATGGTTTACTGTCCTCATAATTATTCATTGTTATGTCTCCCACCAAGTTGAATCAATTGTAAACATTGACTAGTTTGAACTTTGTTTATGCTTCCAACTCTTGAAGTAGAGAATACAATGTAAGATTGTGAAAAGTGAGAGAAAGCATTCCCATTGACAAGATTTTGACACCCTTTTGCTAAATCTCACCGGTGGTTCGTTTGTGCTTTCACTTATGCAGCAAGAACGTTCCTTAAACTACTATCATGTTCGTGTTTAAGACGATGAAGTCCATTTCTAAGCGATATAACGGTGGAGATGTTCCAATCCCACGCATTCTTCAGATTTTCATTGGATAGATGCACTAGTATTCTTAAAACACCCTAGCTTCTTCCATAATGAATTCTAAAGATTAAGAAAATGAATGAAGATGATAATAGTACTCACTAACCACATTCCCCATTAATAACAAATTCAACAATTTCGATATTTTTGATCCTATAATTAAATTATAATAAAATAAAAATTGTATCTTTTCTTTTTCGTTAAGCTAGCTTACAACTTTGAATCTCTTTCAGTTTGTTAGCTTTGGTTCTTTGCATTTTAGTGTTGTAAAGTTTTCAATTTGTTTCATGACTAATTTTATAAAGTGTATAAAAAATCTGTAATACCGCTAATTTGTTTAAGGAGATAGAGATCAGCAGAGATAATATTCCATGTTCTGACAATTGAAAATTCCGTACCAGATTAAACTGATTAAAAAAAAGAAAGCAAAGAGAATTCCGTAATGAAAAAAAAGCCCCAGATTTCAATTTTTCCCAATCTGATTTCTGAACTCTTAGCCACTCACGAATTGAATTTTATTAAGATCTGTCAAAACAATCCCCTACAAAACTAGGAATCAAGAAGAATAAAACTGAAGCATCGAACAATCATCATCTAATTTATGCACTGTACTCGTTATTTTGACTCACTCAAAACGTATAGATTTCGCTCCCCTTAATTCACAAATCTCATGCTAATTTTCCTATGTCTCTTTTCAACTGCTATACAACTTGACTAATTTCTCTAATGATTGTCCATCATGTGGCAGAATTTCTGCAACCAGTGAACCATTCTTGTATATCCTGAAGGATGGAAGCGATGTTAGGCCCTCTGATTTGACCAAGTACGGGTGGACTTCAACCTCCACCTGACAAAACAGAGATAACAGCAGACTTAATATTAGAACTGATATTTTTGTTGTTTCTCCTGGACTCATCTAAACTTGGGTAAAACCATACCTTTAGAAAGTTGACAGAAGGGAAATTTTTGCACACTTGTTTCAGAAGCAGCAACTCTTGCTTATGATTTTCTTTCCCACAGAAAAGCATCACGGACATTCCTGTAGATTGCAGTTAGAAACATCTTCTCACTACTCAGAACTATCATATATATGTAGGGTAAGCAGAGTTTAGATGAGGAATTACCAGGTGAAGTGACAAAATGCCTGAAACGTTCGTTGCTTGATATGAACACCAAGTTGGAACCAAATTGCAGGCTCTTGTTATCTTCACCTCTTTGTTTCTTGATCTGCAGTTGGGCCTGAAACAAGGCTCGACCCACCTCCTCGTCTGCTGGACTCTCTCCAATCAACATCTCGTAATCTTGGATCGACGCTTCCCATCTTTCAAGCTAAGCACATTAGGACGCGAGAATGAGACAGACTAAAGCTTCATCTAATTGCTTTTCAGTTATTAAATGACCAATTGATCAGAAGAAGGGAGATTTTTTTTAACTCCACTCTCTACAAGCGTTTAATGTTTACCATGGCGTTACAATCGGCTCGCCTATGCCTGGCCTTGATATAATTAGGCTGCAGACGAAGAGCCCCTGTGCAATCTTCCACAGCCTTTTCATATTGACCTAGCTTTGATCTACATGCTGCTCGGTTGCATAGTAATATAGAGTTATAGGGGTCGAGTTCTAGTCCTTCATTGTATGCAACATACGCTTCAGAGAATTTCGATGCCTTGAACAGCAGGTTACCACTCAGTCTGGCTGATGCTACTGCTCTAGTCTTCTTTGCCACCGTACTAATTTCTTGGTTGCTTGGATCGAGTATTTCTGCTTGCTGAACCCAATTCACAGCATCTTCAAACCTGGAAATCAACAATAAAATAAGTTATTTGTCTTATAGTCAATTTTGTAATGTCCTCTTATTTACTTTTTTCTTGCTTTTCGCTATTAGCATTATTATCTGTTAGAGAATATATAAAACTAATTGAGTTGGTCTCACACAACAGCTTAAGCTATTGTGGTGAAATAGTTACTTAACATGGTATCAAAGCCTCTATGACCAAACGGTCATGAGTTCGAATCCTACTACCCACCTATTCTAATTAAATTAAGCATAAGGTAAAGTAGACCTGTGCAAATTTCAAGCCCAAAGGGCTTTCATTTGAGGGGGTGTGTTAGAAAATATATAAAACCAATTGAGTTGGCCTCACACAACAACTTAAGCTATTGTGATGAAATGATCACTTAACATTACCGAGTACCAACCTGCCTGCAGCCAAGTAAACCTGCGCTCCAGTGATCAGCAGATGAGTGGAACAAGTTAGGCCAATTAGCTTAGTTATCGAATCAATGGAAAACTTGGATCCCTTTTGGTAGGTTTCGTAGGCATCTTCATGTCTGAGGAGTCTCAGGAGTGCCTCGGATTGCATAGCGTATACCTATATGGGAATTTAAAGAACTGAGCTGTCTGAGCTTGAAAGTGAACCAATAAATAATGCCCGAAACACCGAATCTCCTCTGTTTGTAGAAAGCCTAACCTGTGGAGCCGAATCAGCACCTATGGAGATTATATACTCAGTCTTCTTTAGTAAAGAATTCCAATCTTTCAATTTCCAAGCCTCGACGCACCCTTTCAGGTGCTGTTGAAGAGCATGAGATTGAGCAACTTCTTTGAAATCATTACCAACTCCTGACAGTTTATAGTGATGCAATGCTTTCTCTGCGTCTCCTAGTCTGCAGGACTCAATTCCAGGGAATCAGAGTTAGTGGTCTACAAATTGAATTTATATTTTTTTCTGATGTATAAATTACCTGAAATAGAGTGTTGCCAAGCGGTAATGAGCTCTTCTGTAGGTAGGATTAAGCCTAATTGCCTCCTTACACTCTATGACAGCATCTATAATGCGGCCTAATCCTATCAAAGCAGCACTTTTGTTGCTTCTATACGTTGCATTACTCGAATCAAGAGCGATTGATCGATCATACAGAGTCAAGGCCTCAGCAAATCTTCCTTGTTTATACTTTTCATTTCCCATGTTCTTCAAGACTTCAGGATCCGTCGTGTTCATCAGATATTGAGACTGTCGAAACTCACCACTAGGTTGCTTCACAATGTTGCCCATAAGACCATTACCACCAAATTTATGATGTTCTTTAATAGCTTGAGGTGTGGATATCTTTGGGCCATTACTTCCCTTAACCTTCTCGTTTCCATGTTGCCACAAGTTGCCCAAATGGCCTAACGTACATACATTGCCTGAAGTGGCTCGAAGCAGAGGCTTGCCATCGCTGGTTTTCTTAGTAGTCGTGATAACTGGGACAAGCTCTCTAGACCAGCTAATGGAGTCCCTTTTTGGCTTACCGTCATTGGGTTGACTTACTTTGGTTTGTGCTGAACTCGACGAACTTCTTGCAACATCTGAGACTCTTCTGCCTTCATTCTTGTGCTGAGACTCTGTAGGACATGCAGAAACCAAACTTTGCCTCCTAATGTGTTTTCGGTCTACCCTTGGTGAAGATTCAGACATTTTGGACGGGCCGAGGAAGGCCTCGTCCGATTTGGTCCGCTGCTGCTTGGAATTGTCCAGATGGGGCTTCATGTTTAAGGTATTGTTGCTGGTGTCTGTAGGAAGTGAGTGAACATAAGTCCTCCGAGACCGGACGCTACGACGATGGAAAAATACTCCCATTAGACTACAACTAGGCTGGCTTTCCATAGAATTCTTGTTCTCTTTTCCCATTTTCAGTCCTGCGCCCTCTCTAAAACTGATACCTTATAGAGAAAAGGAACTTCCCAACCCTGAACTAGTTGAAATTTTCAGGATAGGGATGTAAGAGTGACGCACATATGTACGAGTTGGAGGTGAAATTAATGAAAGAATGGTTCAAAGGACGAACAATCAAAAGAATCTGAAAAAAAAAAAGTAGACAAGGAATATTGATATGACAGCTTGAATCCAGAGGAAGTGTATACATATATATAAACTTGGCAAAGTAACAAGATTAGAGTGGCTTCCAAGAAACCAGCTTCACTACTTTTGGATATGGAGGTTAGGTCCTTAAGAGTTAAAAGAATTAAAACCTGTAGCCCAATAAAGAGAGCATATGTTTGGAAAACAACTATTATATTGCTCTTTTTATCTACAAATAAACAAGTAGAAACATCACTAATAACTAGAAATATTAAAAAGAAAAAGAAAAGGAAAAGGAAAAGAGAGCTTCTATCCAAAGATTACCAATCAACGGTACTATAAGCAACCTGTTGGCCCCAGCCCCCGTGCATTGTCAAATGAAATAAAATAGTGTGGCATGTTCTATACGCATTTTCCTGGGCCAATCTCCTAAATGTTAATTTGCCTTTTTTCAATTGAAAAAGAGGGCAGTTGTAGCATGAAAGCCATGACTTCCACTTCTTTTGAATTCTTCTTTTCAATACAGGCTGAGTGGATCTTTGGATCATGAGTGGATTTAATTTCAGGTATGGTTCGGCGAAACAGTGCCTATGACTTTCGCTTTATAGAATATTATTTTTCTAAGTAACAAAAATTATGGTAGTAACAGCATGAAAGTGGTAAAAACATATCCTGTACACATAAAACATGCTCAGTTACAAACTAGAAAATTAAAATTGACTCACAAATACAGTTATGGAGCAAGCAGGAGTTACTAGTTGGGAATATATACAACCCAGAATTGGAATGAGAAAATGACAAGAAGCCAGCTTATTGGATGTATTGCCAGCAAGTAAGAATAAAAGTATATTTCGTACCCTATAAAATCAAAGAAAAGAAAGGTCATCTTTTTCATCCAAAAAGTAACTAATTAAGTAATACAAAAAGGAAAACATGTTTTACTTCTTGCTGTACGAGGAGATAATGTTACAGTAGCCGTCCTTTATTTCCTAGCTTAACTAGCGGCCAAACACGTCGGCCTTCGCTTTCATCCCATGTTCTGATTTACGTTCAGAAAAGGGCTTGTTACAATTGAATTATTAATAGTTGGCAACGATTTCCTCTCCTAGGAATGCGCGAAAAGGCCAAGAATGTGCAAGATCATTGCTCACGTTGATAACGAGCCACTGAAAATGATGCCCAAGTTGTTGGCTTTCTGGTTCGAAGTGTTTACGCGGTCCTCTTAATCATAGACAAGGACCTATAAATTTAAGGAACAATAATGGAACGGTATATTCCTACTAAAGAACAAACATAGTATACAAAATAATTAAATTATATTTATTAAATATTAAGATTTGCCTTCTATTTATGTGATCTTACTTTCTTGTGAGACTCGTGAAAGATGAGTTAATTTTTGCAAGATTACGATGTTTGCAAAAAAGTAAAGATCATAAAGCAATTTTTTACTTGATTCGATAGCTTAATTGTTATTTACATCGAAGGATCTCACGTAAGTGGTTTTATTAGTTTTAACGGAAAGAAAAAGTTACAAAAGACCGAGTATTTTTCAACACTTGCAAGAGTTCCCTAAGAGCTCACCAATACTCTCCTAAGTAAGTGCTCTGGCATCTCTTTAACTCCCAATTTCTTCTCAAGAAATTCACTCAGATATTGATTATAATGAGCAAGTTGTATATGCCTTCAGCTAATGCTAACTTTAGGTTTTTATAAACTATATGTGTAGCAGTTGTGTCTTTTATGCCTTCACCACCAAACAAATATTGAGCTTAGAGTAAACTTCATGTGCCTCTCACGTGTAGCACTTAAGACTCCTTTACTCAGTGTTTTGCTGTATTTTTTGTTGTTAGTCCTGTAATCAAACACCCTCAAAACTTTGAGTTTTTTATGTTGTCTGCTTTTAATCAAAAAACAAAAATCGACACTACACATATATAAACACATGAACCTTAAATCTCAAATGTCAAACTTGAACAATTTGTGATCATATCGATGATTTGTGTTGAAAATTGATGGAGAAACGTGAATTACTTCACATTTATTCCCTCCTCCATTTATTTTTGACGCGGTTCTTCAATTTGTAAGAGAGATAAGAGAGCAAACCCTATTAGACACCTTATTCGTGGGACCATGAGTTAGGTTCTTCGATGATTGTTGTCTTCAATAGGCTTTACTGATCTGTAGATAATCTTTACAGAAAGTGATTTTCCTTGTCGTAACAATCTTCGTTCCAAAGTTTGAAGGATTTAGGTCACCAGTTATCTTCCCCAGAGTGAAGAGACCCTGAGTGATTCTGTCTCTGACAAAGTGGAGCCTCACGTCAATGTACTTGGATCGCTCATGTCGGATAAGATCCTTACTGAGGTAAAATGCGCTTTGACTATCTGTATAGACTGTTGGTGTTATTAGGTTAATTTTAATTTCCTTTAAGATGCCTATCAACAAGGACGGATGCACATTGGGGGCAAGTGCCCCCATTTGCCCCCATAGTCTCCAAAAAATTTCGTATAAAAATATTATAATTTTAAGGTTTGACCTCATAAAAAATATTTATTATTATTTTGCCCCTACTCAAAAAAATTTCTAGATCTGTCCCTGCCTATCAACTATTTTAGCCCTTTTACGCCTTCTATGATTGTATAATATTCTGCCTCTGTCGTTGATAGTAATACTATTGACCAAAAAAAAAAACTATTGACTATTGTTGAAGTTTCCAACTAATTGAATTGCCAGCTAATGTGAAAAAGTATGTTAATAATGATTTCCTTGTGTCTTTGTATGTTGCATAATCTGCATTTACAAAGCCACGCAAGCATATAACATTTCATTTAGTTAATTCAACTTTAGAAAAACATAAACCGTAGTTTAAAGTTCCAGCTAGGTATTTGAACACATTCTTTAACCCTTGCCAATACTCAAATCTTGGGTTGGCCATGAATTTGCTTAAAATGCTGATTGCATAGACCAAGCCAGGTCTTGGACATAACATCATATATATGATGCTCCCAACTCCAACATCATAGGATAATTAATCATAGCTTTCTATTCTTCCTCAGTTTGGGAACTTTTACTAGTTACCATCTACAAATTTGAGCCTATAAGAATATAGTTGAGTTTTGCTTGTTCTATGTTGAACTGAGTAAGAACCTTTCTGATGTTGTTCTTCTTAATCAACCATAACTTCCCTTCCCTCCTATTCCTAATAATTTGTATTCTTAGGAGCTTATGTGCTTCTCCCATATCCTTCATCTCAAAGTGCTTACATAAAGCATTCTTCACCTCTACAACTCTACATAAGTCCTTTCCAATGATGACTAAATCTTCTACATAGACTAGCATATAGACAACTTCTGTCTGTCCTAGGTCCTTGTAGTAAAGGCAGTAATCGTATGCACTTCTAGTGAATTTCATATCAGTTGCTATCTCATGAAACTTCTTGTTCCACTACTTAGGTGCTTGTTTTAACTCATATAGGGATTTCTGAAGCAAGCAGACATGGTCAGGCTTATCTTTATTTACATAACCGATTGGTTGCTTCATGTAGATAGTTTCCTTAAGCTTTCTATATAGGAAGGCTATTTTAACATCCATTTGGAGGATTTCCTAGTCATAGATAGTTGCTAGCACTAGGATGAGCCTTATAGTCTTGAACTTCACAACAGGTGAGAAAATCTCCTTGTAGTCGACTTCCTCTTTATGTCTGTATCCCTTAGCTATAAGCCTGACCTTTTATATCTTGGGTTCTATTTTTTTGACTCCCTCTTTAAGCTTAAACAATCATATGTTTTCGATCAGCTTTGCTTTAGGTGGGTTGGGTACTAACACCCGAGTCATATCCTTCATTAAAGAAGAGTATTCATTCTTGTTAGTCAATTTCCACTATACAGCATCCTTTCTGCTCATAGTTTCTTCATAGGTTTCTGGTGCCCTGCAATCAATAGATTCTGCAATAAGACAAGCATCTTCCACTAAGTTAGAGTCATAGTACCTTTTGTTAGATATCCTTTGTCTTGGCTGTTTATCTCTGGTGAGCTGATAATCGAGTAGAGAACCATTAGTACTATCTGCAGCTAGTTGTCAAGTTCCCTCCTCACTTTCACCTTCTGTTTCTTTAATTTCCTATTCATGGTAGGTAGAGCCTTGTACAAGGGCTCCTCATCATGATATTGTGTGCCATCTTCTTCTGCTTCAGTTGCTGGTGGCACATAGAAAGGAGCCGAAGTGCTTGATGATCCCAATTGCTTTTGAATTTTCTTTTGTAGGTCAGTATCTGCAAGATTCTTGCACAATAAAGGAAATTCATGTTCCTTAAATATTACATCTCTACTAATAACAATTTTAAAACCTCCTTATTGAAGCAGTAAGATTTTGTAGCATTTAACTCCTTATGAATAACCTAAAGTTGCTCTAGGTTCCAATTTTCTTTCATTTTAGTGTGCATAAACAGTACAACCAAAGGTTCTTAAGTGAGCCAAGGTAGGCTTCTTTCCATTTAGAGATGAGATTTCTCCTCACTCTAGGCACAAATCTGACATTGGTTAAGGTTCTTCTTTTTCCATCAAACATATTGATAGAAACATTCTCAATACCTTCAACATGTTATTGTTTAGAGTTTGCCATTTTTACTTTAGCAATAACTGCTTCAAAAGTGGTAAACTAGTCTCTGTGAGGAGTGACATGCATAATGCAACCATAGTCAAAGATCTATTCTCTGCTGATATGTTCACTCTCTTCTGCAATAACAAGCAATTCATCACTACTAGATTCTTCAGGTTTCTCCACATTCCCACATTTCTACTTTGTGCAATCTTATCCCTTTTCTTCTTCCTGCAGTCTCTGGCAAAGTAGCCCTCTTTGTCACAATAGTAGCACTTCTTACCTTTAGCCTTTTTCTTCTTTTCTTCACTTTCTTTAGTATGTTTATCCTTGCATTCCCTTCTGCTAATTTCCCTTCTTACTGTTCCTTTTCTGAGGCTTCTTGTCTTGTTTATTATCAATGAACATGACTTCTAGTTCCTTCTTGAATGGATTATTGTTCAAAATTTTCTCCATTAGTGAATCCAGTAGCTTCTTGACAGTGAGTGATTCTCCACTGCCATGCTTAATCACCTTCTTGAAGGCATTAAAATATGATGGTAAGGCGCCTTTAGAATAACCACAACTTGGTGATCTTCATATATCTTTTCACATTAGCTTCTAAGTCTTGCACCAATTTAAAGAAATAATCTAGATTGTCATCAAGGGTTACAGTAATGTTCATTTTATAATTGGCCAGGTTATGCAAAAGAGTCATCTTGTTAGGCAGACACCTTTTAGCATACAACTCATCAAGTTTCATCCATAGTTTCTTTGCAGTATTGCAATTCTGCACTTTCCTTATCACAATAGGTGATAAATGAAGCATTAACTTGCAATGTGCAAGCCTTTGCATTTTAAGTTTCTTGACAGGATCTGTTTCTACACATAATGTTCTTCAATGGCACCATAACAGTCATAAGATTTAAGTAAAGCTTGCATTTGAAGTTTTCATATTGTAAAATCTTCTTTACCAGTAAAAACATCCATTTTTTCCCACCATTTTATTACGTAGTTAAAAGATGACAGAAAAAGAATAAGATACAAAGGTTTAGGCTTACTTGTATGATTGTTCTTACACTTTCTTGATGAACCTGGCTTGCTTGAATAACCAAAGAGTTACCCAGAATACTGAGGATTGACTCTGATACCACTTCTGTTAAGATTTGCCTTCTATTTATGTTTTCTTCTTTCTCACGAGACTGATGAAAGAATAGTTGGTTTTTGTAGGATTACGATGTTTGCAGAAAAGTAAAGAGCAAACATCAATTTTTTACTTGGTTCGATAGCTTAATTGCTATCTACATTCAAGGATCTCACGTAGGTGGTTCTACTAGTTTCAACGAAAAGAAAAAGTTACAAGAGACGAAATGTTTTCAACACTTGCAAGAGTTTCCTAAGAACTCACCAGTACTCCTAAGTAAGTATTCTAGCAACTCTCTAACTCCTAATTTCTTCTCATGAAATTCACTCAGATTATGATTACAATGAGTAAGCTGTATGTGTCTTAAACTGATGCTGATTTTAGGTTTTTATAAATCAGAAGTAGCAGTTGTATCTTTCATTCCTTCACTACCAAACAAACATCCAGCTCAAAGTAAGCTTCATGTGCCTCTCACGTGTATTATTTAAGACTCCTCTACTCTGCGTTTTGCTTTGTTCTTTATTGTTAGTCATGTAATTAAACACTCTCAAAACTTCGAGTTTTTTATGTTGTTGTCTGCTTTTAATCAAAAAACAAAAATCGACACCGCACACTTATAAACACATGAATCCTAAATCCCAAATGTCAATCCCGAAACATTTGTGATCAAATCGATGATTTATGTTAAAAATTGATGGAGAAACATAAATTACTTCACATTAAATAATTTATTTAAAATACAAAAATTTTAAATTATTGTATATTGTTAACATATAAACATTAAGTTAATTGAATAAAATTATTGCTAATTATACACTATTTTTATTAACTAGACAATAAATATTATACCTAACAAGTTTGCCAGCAATAATCTTTGGTATTTGAGACGGCAACCAAACTCAAATGGGCCATACGAAATAATGACTTTGTGGTTTTTCATGACCGATTCTCTTCTTATGTTGCAATTTTCTTGAGCTTACCTATTGTCACATTAGGTGACAGGAATAAGTAGCGTCAAAGACACCATGCAAAGAGACCTGAAGAAAGAGGACTCTATGCTCATTCCTCCACGTAGACCCTGCCAGTCGGTGCCGGCTTATAAAACCACCCTTACCCACTTTTACTTTTCCTAAACATCCCTGCCTTAGGCGGCAGTTGTAGAATTTGACTAACTTCTATTGCTTGGAAACTTGTTAATAGTACTCGTTCTTTGACGGGCCACGGGGGATACCGTGTAGTGTTTAGTTAAGTTTAAATTTTATATAATTTGTTTCGTCAAGTATGCTTGCAATATGATACTCCATATGTAAGAGATTTATAGTTTTTTAGGTTTTGTGGGAGAATCCGAAGCATGGAAGACTTACAAGCTGGTTGTTTTAAAAGTTCGATCTTTCTTGTAAGGACAGAGCCGCATTTGACCTAATAAGTCGACGGTGCAGGTTGGCAGAAACTTGAACCAAGTCAAACGATGCTTTTGTAATTTAGTTGATGCAATTAAAGTGAAAATAATGATGACTGTTAGATATTTTGCCAAATGACAAAAATTGAGCAGTGAATGGTGAGTATTTGTGTGCCGATGCATAACAGCACGTAGCATTACAACTCATGTCGTGCCCACCTGATTTGCCTTCTTTTCACCTACTCTAATTCATCTACTTCACTCTTTTCACCGGCAAAACGAGAATCTCCCTCTTTCCGTTTTTACTAAGTCCAGGAAGATCAAATTTAGAATTGCAGATGTTACAAAGCCCCCGACCGCCAAAATCAAATCAAAAGGTCCGTAACTATTACATGAAAGTGTAAATTTTAAACGGTAACTTTCGATTGAAGCAATGTTTTAAGGCTTATTAATTACGTGTCAATGTATATTCTTCATAAACCCTTCTACGTATCCATTCTCTTGTTACGTTATATCCGTTTTCAAAGTTGCTCATGTTAATACGTAGTGGGAGCTTTATTATGTACCTCAGATTTATATGAAAGGATCAAAAACAAGGTAATGCAGAATACCTGAATTTCGGTTTCATCTCTTATTCCAATGTCGATTCCGAGCTCTAAACGTTTCCGAATCTCCTATAGCCTTTAGTAGAAAGTGCTCACCGACTCACGAACAAGGCCTTTCTACAGTTTCCTCAAAATTTCGAGCTTTCTTAATGGGTCAGGAATCTTTATGCTCGTGAACGTTCTCTTGAGTAACTGCAGGAGACCTTACCTTTATATAGTTTTCATATCAGGCTTTCCCATCACAAGGTTGATATGGACCCGGTTCACACTAATCGGGACCTATTTTTCATTCGGACTTCGACCCATTAATCTAGATCATTTATTGGGTCACTTTATCTTTTTTATCAGGATCAAATGACGTAACTTAACCGATAATAAAAACCAAATTTGTAATTAATGTTATTCCAACTTTACGAGACAAAGTATCTATTATTTTTACTTGATTCAGGACTGTTTTGTCCTTTGTAGTATTTTCTCTCTTATTTAAGGGTATTTTCATACTTTTATTATTAATTTAAAATTTTCATGAAGGTTAGTATTCAGTATTCACTACCATATAAATAATCATATTTTACATTTTCTCACGTATTAAATAAGATTTATATAATGTTCTCTCTTTATTAATTTTTGTACTTCCTCTTTTGAAAAGTTCTAAACATATAATCGAATATGACCTTCATCAGGTTTATTTGTTATGTCAAATGGTTTCTATACATTCCACATACGAAGATTTGGACAAATGAGGCCGCGAGCTAGTAGTTCATGCACCTAATTAACAGGGTAGAGATGATAAAAAGGGTTAATCATAATTATAGGTCTCCCTCACTCGAAATGACTTGCCAATTGGAGCTGATTAGGGTAAATTAACAGTGGCCTTTAACATCCTCTTTCGTTCAATGCCAGACCTGCACGCGTACTGTATGGACTATGATTTAATTGATCAAAGGAAATTTCTTTCCAATTTGAGTAGACAAGTTGGGTGTGCCTGTTAGACATTTTTGCCCCAAAGGGCAATTTTGTCAATGTCTCTGAAGTTGGACTAACATTAA
>JANIJH010000002.1:8848662-8858754 GCA_024520975.1 Erythroxylum areolatum | reverse complement strand
CCCTCATCGTAGGATATGTGCCGGAATGACCTCCGGTTGTCCCGGTGGATACCCTGCGGTAAGGGGGCGCTACATCATTACTAGGAAATTTCTGGCCGGAGTACATGTGTCATGAAGAACGTCTTCATTGACATATAGACTAATGAGACGCAAGATGAGAACTGATATCACTTACACTAGATTTGACGTAGTCAATCTACTGAGAGTTGACACTTTTTCCATACTCATAACCAAGTGGGGTATAGCATGGTGAAAGGACGAATTGCACAGCAATTATCTATGAGAGGGTTCGTAAGATGGTTCGTGGTGAGCACGGGTTCATTCATCAAACCACTTACTTTCCAGTCCATTGGGAGTTATGAAATGTTGCTAGACGCTACTCATGACTTGCTTGGATTAAATGTTAATCTAAGTGGCCAAAATAACCGGAAACTTAATGAGTTACACGCATACAAGTAACTCGAAGGATTCATAAAATGGTTTTAGATAGAGATCTATTATATGGAGAGCAATAAAACCAAATGGATCCTGATGAGATCGAGATATGTCCCAATAAGATCGTGACATCAATATTGCTTAAATAGATCTCCGATATTTTTCCACACTCGAAACCCGGTAGGACCAACCCTAGTGTGACTAGACCACCTCAGTATATATATATAGGATATGAGTAACGTGGAAAGGAGGAGAGACTTTGTCAATCTTGCATTTAATGTCTTTTATGGATAAGAGACAAAAGCAATAAAAGACAAAGAAGAAAGCGTAATAAGAAGGAGTATCGTGAAAAGCAAAAAAAGTGAGGAACATTTTTTATGGTTCTTTCGAGGCTCCATCATCTTCTTCTAAGCTTCATCTTCTTACTCTCCTCTCACGTTGCTCTCCATTGAAAAAAAGTATGAGCTAGCACTCTCTTCTTTGTTCTAGCTATTTTCGGTTAGATTTTTTGATCTCTGTATGGATACTGTTAGAGACGGTCTTTTTTGGTCATTGTGGTTTGAGAATTGTAATACTTCTTTGTATAGACACATAGATCCTAGACTTTGGGAAAGTCCCAGAACAAATTTTTTTTATTTTCCGCACCACGTGTATATGATGCACATACCGGGATTTTCCTACAAAAGGGGTAGTGGATGACGTATGAGTTGGGGATGGTGTAGCATGACGAGTAGCAAATGATGCCTCATCTGCAACTATAGGCCCTGAAGGGGGAGGAAGTGATTTAGTGTCAGCTGCAAACTGTGACGGTCTACCTTCACAGTAAGTACCTCTGAATATGCGTCTGAACCTAGGCCACATTACCTCACACTATCTCTTTGATTCTATATTTCTACATGAAATTCATTGTTTATTAACTTTTCTAGAAATATAAGAATTGAATTCAATATTTTACACAATATATGGAAAAGGAAATAAGGCAATTTGTTGAATATTATATTCAAGTACAAACGACAAAATAGAAGGTTAACAATTGTTGTAGACATAGAACAAGAACAATAACAGCCCATACTTAATAGGACGCAGATTGACCCCTAACTAGTAGGCAGGTTGTTTGACAAATTCTTACATATACAATAATAAATCAACTTTAAAGTTAAGTCTAATGTATTGCATTGATAAATCACAATAATATAATTATTTTCTTAGATTCTATATGACATGAGAGTCGGTAAAGATAAATGAGTCCCCGATGTCTGGATTTCCGAGAAGGGTCATGACATGTTCAAACACACCAATTGAAACGATGATACTTCTTCCTTCAGGTATAGGGTTTTTAACACCTTCTTGCAACAGTGTTTCCGCTATAGCTAAACTTGTAGAGAGTACAGTGAATGAGTCGTCAGATTTAGTATGGAAGACTAACTCTCCAAATGAACTACCAATACAAAGCGGTTTACCTAAAACACAATCAATATAGAACTTAGATAATGTCATATTAGAAAATCGTTAATCGAACCAAAACTGGATATTAATACATACATGAATGTCCAGATGAAATTTGTAGAACTGACAAATTTTTCAAAAGAACCGATCTCCCTAATCCTTTATAGACTGTTGTGACATCGCTCCTACCTCTATCGACATACATGTCATCTTCGAGATTCAAGGAAGCTTAAAACAACATGTAGTATAGACCATCAAATGTGAGATAGGAATAATAGCTTTATAAAAAGAAATTAGATGTACATAATAAGGAAAGTAACGTTGTCCAGATGATACTAAACATCTTGAAGCAGAAGATCGGCTATAGAAGGCAAACGAGCATTACTATATGAAGTGAAGATTTTTCCTACATTTTTAATTTCTTTGGATGGGATAATTTAACCAAATTCCTCCCAACGGAATGAATTACTACTATCCGGAACCAGTTGCTATGTCGACATTCCTTAATTAAGATTTTGAATTAAATACTTTACATAATATACTAAAAAGGAAATAATTGATTTGAAAAATAAAATATTCAATTACAAACACAAATTAATCGTTATCATAACTTGATTGCAAATTACAATCATCTTCTTTTTCGGAAGAATAAGAATCAAACTCTAGCTTCCCTTCAGATCTCTGACCCTTGTCATCCTCTCAAGATAAAATTTCAACATATTCGTTAAATGGATCGTTCAAAGGTTTATTGTCGTCATATGTCATAGTTGCATTTATAAAATAAATATCTTCCTGAAACACTTCACTTTCAATTCTCTACTCTCCTTTTCCAAGTGACTCAAAAACATCTCTAGATTTAACTTTGCAAACTGCCAATCATTCTAACTTATCTCGTCGTAAGCTTAAGAAAGGGACATAACACACCTGTTTCACTTGCATTGCCAACACGAAAGGTTCAAATTGTCTCAATCTTCTTCGATTGTTGATTTCAACTAGATTGTATCGACTATGCACTTTTGTTCCAACATTTAGAGTCGATCATACCAGTCTGATTTAAATATCACAGATTGCCTTATTGACAATGGAGGGTACTTAACTTCAAGTATCTCAATAATTTTACCATAGTAATCCATCAATTCTCCCTGTATGGAAACTCCCTATTTATTATTGTCATGCTATGAGCATGATATTCTAAATGATATTTGCATCCATTAACGAAATACATCGGATACGATTTAATAGTTTGCAGAGGTCTCTTTACAAGATCATAAATGAATTGTTCTTTATTGAATTTTCTAAAGCCTACATAAAAGAAATTATCATATCAAAAAGTATAATGTCATTTCAACACTTAAATCTTATAATTCAATTATAAGAATATTTGTAAGTGAAAACTTACATATTTCTCGAACCATCGAGGAAAGTGTCTTCCAACTTTTTTATTTATATCATACTATATGTTATCCGGCATTGTCTCGCGTAACAATGTCTCGTATAATCTAAACACATTATTATGTATTTCAATTATGAACAACATAAAATTTGAAAACTAAAATAATCATGTTCAACTTACTGCACGAAAGGTTGAACCTCTTGACAGTTAATAAAATGTAATTATGGGTAGTATCAATTTCATCTTGTGTAACATTCTTCTTGTTGCACCGTATGTTCATTTAGGATATGTGAAAATGGACAAGTTACCTTTAGCATCACTTGTTCCTTCCCCGTCGTCATTACGAGGAACTTTTCTTTCTCTTAAGTGAACATGTGATTCAAAATAATGTTCACAAAATATACTAGCTTTCTTCACTAAATAAGCATTACATATCGAACCTTCAACTCTAGCCTTATTTTTGACATTTTTCTTCAAGTGATGCAAATACCTATATTAGAGAATATGGTTATTACAATTTTATAGTTAAAACATATTTTATGGTTATTGTAATAAATTTTTTCAGTTACCTCACAAATGGATACATCCATCGATATTGAACTGAACTGGCTAGTTTTTTCTCTTATACTAAATGCACAGGTAGATGTTCCATATAGTCAAAGAAGTTTGAAGGAAAAATCTCTTATAACTTGCACAAAATTACTGAAATTTCCTTTTCTTGTTTTTCCATTTCAGCCAACTTGATTTCAGATGATGTTAAACTTTTGAAAAACAAACTTAATTTTGTTATTACTTCCCAAACTTTATTCGGTAACAACTCCCAAAATGCAATTAGAATTAGCCTTTGCATAAACATATGACAATTATGATTTTTCATCCCAAATAATTTGTACTTCCTTAGGTCCACATACCTTGCCCAGTTTGAAACATAACCATCGGAAAACTTTAGACTTTTCAACCATTCATACAAAATCTCCTTTTGTTTTTTGTCCAAAGTGTAACATATTTTCGGATATTTACCAATGCAAAGATCTTTATGTAACTCATTCCTTCTATAAAAAAGTTACAAATCAGCTCATGATTTTGCGTTGTCTTTTGTCCTCCCTTCAATGCTCATTATGGTATTGAACAAATTGTCAAAAATATTTTTCTCAATATGCATCATATCTAGATTATGATGTATCAAATTAGTTTTCTAATATGGCAAATCCTAAAAGATGTTTCGTTTTCTCTAACCAAAGTTTTTACTAACGCTTGTCTTTACTTAATCAGCTTTAAATTCTATTACTTTTTGCAAGCCTAATTCCTTAACCTCTTGCAAAATCTTTTCACTATCTTTGAGAGGAGGAGGAGGTGTTTTTACCATCCTATTCTTAATGAACTTTTGTTTATTACGTCTAAATGGATGATTTGCAAGAAGAAATTTTCTGTGATTGTCAAACCAACATATTTTACCCCGTTTGGAAAAAAAATGCATCAGAATCATTGCCACAATAAGGACAAGCCATTTTTCTCTCTATGCTCCATCCCTAAAGCATGGCATATGCCAGAAAATCACTACTGGTCCATATCAAAGCTGTTGTCAACACAAAATTCTGTTTCAGAGACACATCATATGTCTGAACATTATATTCCCAAAGATGTTGTAATTCAGATATTAATGGCTGTAAAAATACATCAATTCTATGCTTCATATTTGTAGGTCCTGGCACAATCACTGTCAAGAACATATATGCGTCTTTCATACACATCCATGGAAGTAAATTATAAGGAGTAATTATGATTGACCATGATGAATATTGCTAGTTGAATTAACCAAAAGGTTGGAATCAATCCGTCGACAATCCCAACATAACATATCAACTTTCAGCTATAAACACAAGATGGGTGTCATTGAAATATTTCCATGCTATGGATGAGTCATTATTCCATCTTTCTGTTCGTGTTCATTATGTCGTCTCATGTAAGATGCAATAACATCATAATTATGTAGTCTTTGAAGTCTCGGAGTTAGCGGGAAATAATGCATCCGCTTCTAAGGTACTAATTTATATTTCATAGAACGTTTTCTAGGCTTGAACCTAGATTGACCACATGATTTGCACTCTTGTAATTCCACATCATGTCCTCAACACAACATACATCCCAATTTGCAACAATCAATCTTTTCAACAGGCAAACCAAGACCCTTAATAAGTTTCTTCATATTGTAAAAACTATCAACCATTGTATGATCAGGAGGCAATAATTTAATATACCATTCAATAATTTTATCAAAACTATAGTTCAAAATATGTCCTTCAGACTTTATGTTTAAAATTCGAACAACTGAAGATAATTGGGTCATTGTCTCACAATTTGGTCATAATTCTTGATCAACTGACTATAGTAAGTCAAAAAACTATTTTGCATGTGGGTTAGGTTCTTCTTCAAGATTTTTCCTATTTTCCTCAAAGATATAACTAACTGCATCACAAACCATTTTCATGTATGGATTTTCAATTCCATCCACATAATTTGTTCTAAATCTAATCCCCCTTGAAACTCATTAGTGTTGCCAGATGATTATGCTTCATTACCCCTTAAGATGTTACAAATCAATGGTTCCCCATATCGTGTCCACTCAAAATAATTAGGGACAACCATTTTCTCAGTAAATGGTCATTAACTTCATCAATAGGAAGGAAACATTTGTGTTTGCACTTTTTACATGGACATCTGATCTTTGGCCCATCCATATATACAGGTTGAGAACATGCATAATGAATAAAAGCTTCAACTCCTTCAACAAATTCAGGATTAATGAAACCATCAGCTGTTAATCATTTATATATCCAAGATCTATCCCGATACTCATTTCTGGAAAACTGTTAATTTAAAACAGTGAATCCATAGTTAGTATCATTCGTGTTGGCTAAAGATTACAAACATCTAAGATAAGACTTGTGAATCAACAGAATAAGTTCTCATTCTGACTCCTAGGCTCCTGGTATTTTTCACGGATAAGCCTCACGGGAGCTCCATCACAGGTTATGGGTTAAGGTTTATAGGTAGAGATCTAAAATATTTTCAAACTGAAGATCAAACATATATGCTTGTAATCATATATGTTAGAAGAGAATTAATGTTAAAAGTTTGATATTTAATGGATATTAAATATGTACTAGTGCAAAATATAATAAGTATTCATAAAAATATGAATCCTTATTTTAATAATTAGTTTAACATATAAAATTAGAAAAAAAAGACCATGTCAAAATTTGCACATGAAAAGTAAACAGAAAATAATCATTTCAGAGAGCATCAATGAAATAACGAATTGACATAATTAAGGTAACTGGAAAAATAAAATAAGTTAAATTCATCCTATATTAATTCATTGATAAACTGAAGTTCATATCGCAAACAAGTTTCAGTTTATGCAACCCAATTTAAATCATCTATGTAATACGTTCAGATGGGAACTTCAAATCACAAACAAATACGCAAATTAAGCCAAGTTCAAAAAACATAGTAAAAAACAAATTCACTTTTTTAACCGACACACAGAAGGATTTTTCTGAAGTATGTGAAAGAAGATGATGACAGAGCTTGAATGAAAAATATAGAAACTGATACAAATTCAATTAAAATGTGTGCAAATTCATTGTTGACATTGTAAAAAAAATAAGGAAATAAATGTCATTTGAATACCAGCTAAAGCTTCTCTTTAATCTCATTCAAAATAGAAATATTGCCAACAAATGAGTTCTTACAACTAAGAACAAAATTATTTACAGTTTAGAAAGCGGGATATAAAACAACCATATAAAACATATTGAGCACAGTTTAGAAAACGTGAAAAATTTTGACCAAAGACAAAAAAATTGTAGCTCATATAACCTCCTTTTATCAATAAGAAGCCTAGAAGACCTAAAAAGCTAGAAGACGGGATAACGGTGAAGAACCATGAAATACAAACATATCGAGTAAAGTAGGAGCAATTATGAGATGACAACATTATTAGGAAGTTGTTCATGATGAAAGAGTATTAATAGTTTTAGAACCATTCTTGTTGCAACCTTTCAAATAGAAATATTAGCATCAAATCCAATGCACTAAAATGCAACATCTTTATAATAAATATATCATAATTTATAGACTAAAAATGTGTTTGGTTACGAAGAAATAGTGAATTTAGCTAAACATAACCACATTCTTCAATGCTCATATCAACATCCACTCACTAGTATCCCAAAGTAAGCAAATTCTATAAATAATTTCATGTAATAAAACTTAAATCAATAACCATAAGCTCATAGTCAAAATTTATTGAGCCAAGTTCTAAACAATCAACAAGAGAGAAGATGAGAGAAGATTAACTTTCTTGGAGTTCTACAAGCTTCATTAAGAACCATCGTAAGACTAATATAGTGTGAGGAAACAAAATCAAACAAAGATGATAAGAAATTGGTGATTCCATTTAACAAAGTAATGTGATGGTTAATGAAGCAAAAGCAAGAAATAGATCTCACAACCTAAAATGACAAAATTAGCGAAAGTTCAAATATCAAAAAATATATAAAAAAAGGGGTTAAATACACATTCTATTTCCTGAAATTCTATTTTAAATACATATATATGTATATTAATAATCATATAATTTACCCAAAAATCAAAGAATTATAAGAAATTTCAAACTTACCAAGTTCTTTTCTAAATTTTTTATTGATGATGGCAAAGGAAACAAAAATTAGTTTGAAATGGATGCCTAAGGAGATAAGAAAATTGATTTCCATAATAAAATATATAGCAAAAACATAAAACAAATTGAAATATAGTTGAAATATTAAACCAAACTAATTGAAATAAAAGACTAGTGGTAAAGAGGATAAAGAACTTTGATTGAAAAAGGAAATGGGAACATGTCTATATAGTTTATATAAGACTAATTTATTAGTTAACTAGTGATACATATATACAATTATGCTTGTTATATATATATATATATATATATATATATATGTAGTTAAATTGATTAGTCTTATATAGTTTTTAAAACCTTATTATTTATTAATAAGAATAATAACAATCATAATAGAGAAATCGCCTCCTACACTCTAGCATGTTCTTCCTCCACCATCATCATCTCCCTCAACTTGGATTTTATGTAAATACCATAAAATGTTATTATCTGGATAATGGTTCTTGGTTCATGTAGCATTGATAATGATATTAACAAATCAAGTTCAAGAAAGGCTTTCTAAGCTAGAGCCCAATAACTCAATTGACCATATTCTATCAACAAATGGTTATATTGTTTCTTGGAAATAAAAGGATGTGGATTTTGTGAAAATAGTGATGACTTTCTAGGAAATCAATAAAAATCTTGCATAAAGCATAATTGAAGTTAATAGATCTATACTCTTATACATAGTGCAAAACTTGATAACATTATAGGCATGGTCTCAAGAAGCTAACGGAAATAACATTAAGAAGTTGTCCCAAAGGTTGGAAGTATTTTTATAATATAGAATGGGAAGAAAAAGAAGAGTTCATTATGCATAATGGGAAGCTAGTTGTAACTTATTCTAACATCATTTGTGCTTATACGGGTGGTTTTCAAACGGTAAATTAGATTAATAATTAGGAACTTACAAGGACTAACTACACTAAGTACCAAAGCATATAAAAATACTCAAAATACAAGTTAAATATGTTGCAAAATTATGCTAAGAAAATTCACATATGCAATTTGAATCACTTCACAATAATGATATTTTGGATCTCATGCAAACATGCTCATATAATCATTTAACGAATAAAAATTATAAGGAAAATTAATAAAAATAATAAATGTAGCTTGTATTATGGTTCATATGCAAGAAAAAGAAGGCTAAGGCTTAAATTTGTTAACTAAGGGAGAAAACTACAAGGCTTTTCAAGAATTCAAAATGGTTACCCTAACTTCCCTTATGATTTTAATGTAATTAGTCCAATGATATGTTCTCAACATGCACAAAAAACCAAGTTGTAGAAGTATCAAACTTTGTGACATTCACTCAATTTAGAAAATGGAGCATAAAATTTGGATGCTTATAAGCTTAAAAGCTCATAATTTCAGATAACATGTATTGGATCATATTTCATTTTTCAAAAATCAATCATCATAAACAATTAATCAATATTTAGTAGGGATGATCTCAACCATTCATGCATGTTTTCCTATTGCAATTCAATCTAAATCAATGAATCATTAAAACTCAAATAATTTAAAGACAAATTTCAAAAGAAATTGAGGCACCTAAAAAGATAAGTCAACAAATTAACACGAAATAAGGCAAACTTTCATTTAGCTAAAATTAGAAAAGTAAGAATAATATCATCAATGATATTCTTCAATGATTCTTAGTGACCCCCAAAGATGCATGTAGGCTCACCCATTAATTCATCTCTGATACAAATCAACTTCGTTTTCACACATTAACAAATTTTTCAAACAAGAGGCATTTCATCAAAAACCTAAAATGCATCAATAATTCATCCCAACTTCACAAGCAAATTTGAAAACTTAACCTTCTAACACTAACACTTCAACCTTAAATGTTGTTATCCATTCACAAATTACTCAAACATATGAAACAAATTACTCAAACATACTAAAAAATACTCAATTAATCAAACCATGGTGAAACCTAACCTCCACGAAAATGCAACAATGGTGGAAGAAGACCACAACTTTCTGACGCACCACCCACCGATGACAAAACACTGGAGAAGAAGACACAGCAAGAAGGAGAAGAAGAAAGAAGGAGAGCTGACGGTGGTGGGGGAACGGA
>JANIJH010000002.1:8828167-8844326 GCA_024520975.1 Erythroxylum areolatum | reverse complement strand
ACGGGTCTGTTTTAACGTTATCAAAACAACTTCGTTTAGTGTTAAAGAAAACGATCAAATGATGTCGTTTTCTTTAAGTTAACAATGTTCAATCACTTCCAGACAACTTCGTATAGGTTGGAAATTTACCAACAAAATTTTACGTCACTAATTTTTTGTCGGAATAGTCAAAACTTCATTATTTCGCCATAAATTACCGATGGTATTGTTCTGTCACTAAATGCCTTTTCCTGTCAAATTTTTCGATGGATTAATGAATAATGTTGATAATTTGTAACGGTTTGTTTCCGGTCGTTATTTTTCCATCGCCAATTCCTATTTTCCTTGTAATGTAAGATTTCAATCAGGAAAACAAGAATCCTTATTGAAATTTATAAATGAGCACCCTTAGTAGATGTTGAACTGATTATGTTTAATAAGGCAACAACTAATAACAAATTGGTTACTTCTATGAAAGAGGATATTTCCATGATACATAAGAATAAAACGTGGATTTTGGTGAAAATATCATCTAATCATATGGTTCTTGGAATTAGATTGGTCTTTAGAACTAAGTTTATTCTTGATGGATCAATCAATAAGCTTAAAGCAAGGTTACTTATGAAAGGTTATCCCCATTGACATAAAATTGACTAGTTAAAATTTTTAGACGAGTAGGAAGGAATGAAATTGTCAGATTTTTTGTTGAATTGATTGTTAAACATGAAAATTGTATTATCTTAATATCAAGTTAGCATTTTTTAATGGCATCATCAAAGAAACTATATATATTGAGTAATATGAGGGCTTCACTTAAATTAGTAAAGAAGATGGGGTATACCTCTTACACAAAGCTCTTGATGGGTTAAAACAAACCCCTAGAGCTTGGTACAACATTATTAATGAATATCTTCTTAATCCAAGGCTTCAAAGAAGTGAAAATGAAGCTACTTACAACAAATCAATAAAGATGATTATATCCTTATATATTGATGATTTGTTGGTCTCTAAAGATGATGAAGACTGTATGGCTTTATTCAAACAAAAGCTTGAAGTTGAATTTAAGTTGTTTGATGTTGGAAAAATACATTAACTTTTTATACATGGAGCTTGAACAAGCTAAAGATTTTATTTTTATTAGTTAATTAACAAATGGAAAGTTTATTCTCAAGAAGTTCAATATAGAAAAGTTAAGCTAGTAGCATATCCTCTTTTTGTGAACTTGAAACTATCAAAAGAAGATGTTAAGGATGAGGTTGATGCAATATTTTATAAAAGTATGATTGGAAGTTTTTTATATTTAACAGCTTCAAGGTCATATGGCAACCAATTTGTTATCATGATTCATATATGAGCTAAGTAAAATTCAGCTTGTCACTTTAAGAGTCCTAAGATATGTAAAGGGAACATTAGATTTTGGATTCATCTTCAAGAAGGAAGAAGGCACAAAATTGATAGGGCATATTTGCAGTGATTGAATTGGTTCTATTGATAATGTTATTAGTGCTTATGGTTATCTAATTTCTTTTAGTAGTAGAGTGTTTATATGGCATAAAAAATAAGAAATTGTCGTTCAATTCTCATTTGAAATAGAGTATGTTGCAGATGTTAGTGCTTCAAACCATTGTATATGGCTGAGAAAATTGGTGTATAATCTTGAGCTGAAACATAAGAAAGTTACTTCTCTTTACATTGAAAACTGAAGTGTAATAGCCATTGTAAAGAATCTCATTCAACATGAGAGAACAAAGCATATTAAAGTCAAGTTTCATACTACAAAATAAGCCGAAAAAGAGGAAAAAGTAAAGTTTAAACATTGTTCTTCTAAAAAAAGTGACTAATATCATGACTAAAGCTTTGTTAAGAGATAAATTGATTTATTTAGATTTAGACTTGATGTTTTTAGGAAATACATCAATGAGAAGTATTGAAGTTAACGCATTTCCTCAAAACATGAAAATCATTCTTCCTTCCAAGTCTATCTAAATGTTGTTTTTTGCAAATTTGATGAAGAATAGGAGCTTAGCCATACTATTTACTTCTATTGAAACTGTAAATAGATACACTTGCACAAATATGTTTGTGTAATCTTTTTTTGTTTCAATATTTAATACAGTTCAATTGTTTCTCATATTTTAAGTTGTATTATTTTAAAAGAAAAATGTGTTCTAAGGTACGATCGTATCTTAAATCATATGCATATTTAATAACATTTTATAGAAATATTTTTTGTAAGGTTAATTATAATGTTTGTAGATAGATTAATACCCCTATAAGAGTAATTATATCTTTTTCTTTTTCTTGTATCTAAATTTTCTAAGTTCTATTCAAACTTTTGGCATACTCTTTTGCTTGTTTTTCATTTTAATGAAATGAGCAATGAAATAGAAATAGTTAGTTGATCACTTCTACACTTTCTCACTTACAACTTGTGTGACTCTTAGTAGGAAAACATTACTATACTACAAAAACTATAACAGAAACTTTAATAGAAATAACAAAAATTTTAAATTGACTCGACCCTTCTAATAATCAATAATACTTACAAATTCATTACCTATCATTGTGGAGGAGGGACAGTGCAATCAGTTATCAGTTATGTTAAATTTGTAATAGGCCTACGAGCCCACAAAAGAGAAAAGTTAGACCACACACAAGTACGAGTGATGTTTCATCTTAAAACCAATTGGCAATATGTGGAATAACCCACTAGAATTATATGTTAGTTTTTTTCCCCTCTTCTCAACACTCCCCTCACATGTGAGCAATGTTACGAATGTCATACCGGACTTAGTACTAGATTGGGTTTTGGTATGGTACTGTAACGATACTGGTTAATACCAGATATCGTTTCGGGTAATTTTTTAAATTTATGAAATAGTCCTTGAATTTTTTTGAAAATTACAAAACAGTCAATTGTCATATTATACAGTTATACTGTATATTTGTAACCATGTCTCCAAAAATCATAATAATAATTTTAATTTAATTTATAAATTAATTTAATAATTATTAATAAATCTAATTAAATTTAAAATATATTTTTAAAATATATAAATTTCAAATAAATTTTGATTTAATAATTAAAATATATAAAATAAATATTAGTTTATAAATAATCATTTTTAAATTATTTATTTTAAGAAATAAAATATTTTGATTAATACATCATTAATAAATATTATCTAAATTATTAATAAAAATAAATAAAAATAATTTATTTTTAAGTTTTATTTAATTTGTAATTATTATTAGTAATAAAAATATTTATTTTTATTTAAAAATGAAAACTTAACAATAATTATAAAAGTTAAAGTAAATAAAATAACTAATTAAAATTTTTTGAAAAAAAGAGGGGGGAAGAAGATGCGAGACTGAGGGAGGAAGGGTTTAAAAATTTTTGAAAATTTTCCAAAAAATTCCTTCTATTTTTAAAATTTTCGGTACCGGTCGATATTTTAAATATCGACTGATACTGACCAATATTTAAATCTAGTATAACCGACATCTAATTTTGTATCGATTGTAATTCGGTACGGTACATACCGGTCGATATATACCAGTATCTAAAATACTATATGTGAGTCCCTTTTTACTTAGGCAATTTGAAGAAATATATAAACAACCCTCCTCAGGAGTGAACTTCTGATTAAAATTAAATAGGCCTTATTACGAGGGAAATAATATTACCGGTCACTTGTTGCATACAAATTTCAAATCCTTCTTTATTCTCAAGAGAGATTTCATCTTAAACTAATTGTTAGCTTACTAGACTCTAGGCTTATATGTTAATAATCTTTTTTTTTTATACGGCACACTCGCTTATGGTATTCTTATTTCTTGCTTTTCTTAATTATGGAGCTACTGACAGAACAAAGCAAGTGCAGACTCGTAACGAGAATACTGATATGCGTACATGGCCCAGTCTCAATTGAATGACTTTGAGCAGCAAAAATCAACGACTTCGTACCAATACAATTTAAAGAATATCACTATCGAAAAACGTTATCTGAAATGCACATGAGAGACAAAGCTTGGGGAATTGTGTAAATCTTTTCAGAGGCCATACAAAGCAACTAAAAAAGTGGGTGAACCGTTGGCTAGCAAAACAAGAATGTCAGGCCCATCTTCCATGTTATGCAGCTTCACATCTCAAAGGGGTTCTCTAAAATTCCAATAACAATCAAACCAAGAAGGTTAATTTCACGCTGTACACATACTAGATCAACTAGAATGATAAAAAAAACCCATGCGCGTAAGTTGGACCAAATAATTACTACTAGCAGAAGAGGATTAAGCAACAAACTGTATTTCGATTGGTAATCATCTCTGCTACATAGCCATAGCATTGCAGCTAAGCTACCAATCTAAACCGGCTTGCACTTTCTTTATTTTCAGACGATAAACAGAAAAGAAGCATTTCGTGAAATTCAAGAGCTCAACTGCTAAAACATTCTCAAACTCTGTCCTTAAATCCATGTCCTACCCCAGCAACTTAAACAAAGCTCATAAACTTTCATACATGTCTGTTGTACTCAAAGCAAGCATAAAACGCCAGGAAAGGAATAACTTTCAACTATTATAACTGCTTCAGTGCATTGGAACTAGTCATCTCTTCCCTAGAAAGATCAACCTTTGCAATGCTTATGCCTTACACAATAAATAGGCATTCCTCATGGTCCAAACCCTCACGATAAAAATTGCAGCTTCGTGGACACAATCCGGAAGAGTAAAGATTTCCCACTGCTTTCCTACTTCTTCTACTCTCTTACATTTCTAATCAAGATAAACAACTCAGGTTCCGGGGACCTGACACTTGGGGAGAACATAGTGACACATCCTGGGAAGACTCGGAGACAATCTATAAGCAAAGTGTAACTAAATAGCCCTCTCCAAGAAAGTTCCTTTTCTGCGTGCAGATGGTAAGAACTAAGAACTTATCAACGGAACCACCGTTTTAACAGATAAAGGACTGCATTTATCTACTGAGCCAGGAAACACTTGTTGACTGTAACCAAAAACAAAAAGGGAGGCCTTTACAAATTGAAGGAGTGCTTCTGTTCCAACACAAAATGGTAGAAAGCGACAAGACAAGTAGATAATTTGTTAGAGCAGTACACAAAATGTCACATTTGCTCAGATACAATCAGTTAATCACGTGTATCTTGTACGAACCATGTACCGAACAGGCCCTCCCTAACAAGAAATTAACTGGTACGTTCTTCCATTGAAAATTTAAACATCTGAACACATGTAGATTCAAGAGGATTTAGCTCAACAAAACCAAAAAAAGACAAAACGAAGGTGGATAGATCCCTTTTCTACAATTTTTTATGATACGCATACGCATATACAGTCTATATCTCTAATTCGTATAAGATTTGGTTACATAGATGATGACAACTCGATAGCCTATGCTTAAAAGTATTATAACGCGTGCCTTTGACAACGACGCTTGTCTCAAAGCTCTATGTATATTTCTATTTTGTTTTCTTTTCAGTAACTATCGACAGCCATTAGTATTAGAGAAACAATTAGTAATCTCATTATGTATATTATTGATTATTATGCATGTAACCAGTGAAAGTATTATATAAAGTAGAGGGAATATTATTGAATTGCTTTTAGTATGATGAGGAGTGTACAGTGACAGATTTGTCCATCCAAAAATATGAAAACCACTTAATTCGATTATACACGCTCTTCTATAATTAGAGAAGGAAACTCACAAGTAATTAGTATGTTTTGATGATACGAAGAATGAAACATTAGAGTCCAGGACTTTGTATCTTCATAATTTTGGATGTGCTTGAATACCAATAAAAGTCAGACTTCACATGCTGGAACCAAACAAAGCGAAAGGTGAAAAGAAAACATCACCAACTTGGAGAGACGAAGAAGATTCTCTGATGTAAATCAATTACAACTTGGATTTTATATCTGGGCTCTGACCCGGTCAAAGGCTGAGGATTTGCATCACTCGTAGGTCATAAACAATTCATCTATTTAGCTTAAATGAAATCATCAATAAGAATTCCAAACCAAATTCATCATACAAGCGATCTCATTGTATAGAATTGATGAAGTAATTTAACTAACTAATAGCCTGCAGCTTAAAAGCATCCATTTCATTCCCAATTGCATCATTACCTTAAGAATCTACTTTTCATTCTATATTTTAAATATTTTGAAGATGCATGCGATGACTAATGAGAACAGGAAAAGAAATTACATAGCTGTAAATTATGACATGATGTGAGTTGATTTGCAACATTTTATGTCAAGCAAAACATTCATATGCTTCCTATATCTTATTCATTTTGTCAGGAATGAAGAGAATTAAATAGAACGATGACAAGAAAAAAAAAAAAGAGAGAGAGCCAACTCTTCCATACATCTGAAGTTGAAGGATGTCTTCTGTTTTTTACTGGAAAGAAATATAATGTGTGGGATTTGAAACAATTCGGGTATTTGTGTATACGAAGTGCGTAGAGAATTTTGTAAAATAGTGATTGTGGCGGTGGTAATAATGAACTCTACGTATTTGTTTTGTTCAGCAGCCTATTGGCGAGCACTACTTGATTTGACCTCAGTTTCGCATCCAATTTGCTCTTTCACATTTCCACACCAAGAGACGCTCTTCGTTTCTCTCTCTTTCTGTCACCTTCTCGTTCACATTGAGTTTGACCCGCTGCCACCCACCCCCAACTCTTTCCCTCCTCCGATGGAGACCCCACCCTGAACTCTCTAGAGGATCTTCTTTTGCTAGTTTACTCCTCTGTTTTATTTTTATTTTTCGGAGTAAAAAACCTTAATAAATAAGCGTATATTATCTTTCATTTCTCTTTTCCAGTTTTTACTTCTCTGGAAACCCTAATATCCAGGAAGAAGGTAGAAAGAGAATAGGTTCCATATAGACCCTTTATTCTTTTACAACACGTTGAGTGTTTCTTGTGTTCTTTTCTGTTTTTCTCTTTAGTAACCCATAGTTAAGATCTCTCTGCATTTTATTTCTTTGCTTTTTCTTCACAGTTTTGGCAGAAACTTTTGCTGTTAGTGCAAGACAAGGAAGAGATATTGCCTCTATTTCAGATCAGGCTTTCAAAGATATGGAAACTTTGTGAAAAGTTTGTTTAGAAGATTTTTTTTCCAATCCAGCCTTCATTTTACTTGATGGGTTTCCTTTTCGATATCAAAATAACTGCTAAAGATTTTAGCTTTTCTCGTGTGCAACTTGACAACTAGTTTGTTCTTCTACTTTCACAATCTTTTTGTTATCTCTGTCTTTCTCTTTGTTTTCTATCTTTCCAAGATGGATTCCGGTAATAGTGGTAGTATGCAATCATCAAGTGGTGGTGATGACGAGTATGACTCTAGAGCACCGGAGCCTTCATTTCCGACCTACTTGGGACCGAGCGGTCACTTTGGTCAATTATCAAACCTACATCAACCTTCTCTTCTGTTTGATCCTTCTCCAAATCTTTTTGGCGCTTTTTCTCACTCTTCACCAAGCCTAAATCCCAATTCTTCTTCGCTAAATCTTGATATGGTTGGGTCAGTTGGCCTAAGATCTGATCCCATTTGCACCGACCATGGAAACAACAAGCTGCGAGGTATAAGTTCATCATCATCATTGACATCGAATCAGCCAATCTTGGGCACAGCTGAAGGATCAAACCAAACTCCACTTTCATCTATGCAATTGCGATCGGTACATGATAATAAGGGAGCAGGATCTTCTCAAACTTCAGATCACACCCATGTTGTAGCTCGAAACCCCAAGAAGCGGACAAGGGCATCGAGAAGAGCGCCGACTACGGTTCTCAACACAGACACTTCCAATTTCCGAGCAATGGTGCAGGAATTCACAGGGATACCAGAACCACCATTTTCTGGCTCTCCTTACTCTCGAAGGTTTGATCTTTTTGGCACTGGTTCGGGTTTGAGGTCTGGTCATCATCCGGAAACAATGGAGTCGTTTTACCGTCTACGCCCCTCATTGCAAAAGGTTCATCAACAATCCCAACTAGTACCGTCTTCTTCGTCATCATTTTTTACTAATGACATGGTTAATGCCGCTAATACTGGTAGTCCTATTCCCAAGATTAACACGACCGTTGCCGCAAACATTTCAGCCACCACAAGCACTTCTTCAAATCCCAATTGTATTAACTACCAACTACCTTCGGAACTAGGGGGCCTTTCCAAGCAGCCGCAAAACCTTATGATGAGCATACAAAACCAAATGTTCCCATACCAGTCTCTTCTACCGACTCAATCTCTTCAGCCTTCTCTTAACGTCAATAATTCAGCAACTTTATCAGCTGAAGAACTGGGCTTGAGCCAAGGCCATGTAACACAAGTTAATGCAGAACTTGGAGGATTATCAGGTCATCATGCTATAACAGAAGGAAGGCGACCAAGAGATCATAATAATAGCTGGAAAGATGGGTTGGGATCTGATCAAGGGAGTCAAGATCAACTGAGGCTTTTGGAGGGTAATAATCATAGCAACTCCCTCAGAGCCAATAACTGTAAATTCAACTACTCGGCTCCCTCATCTGACTTCCGCCGTGACCGTGACAAAGGCTTGGAAAACGTTTCTTCAAGAGGTGAAGGTACAGTGGATTCTTGGATTTGTCCTTCAGAGTAGGAGGATTAATGTTAAGTTCTGTAGTTGGGGAAAGAAAATACAATATCAAGACTTTACGTCTCTGCAGCTAACCATATGATGGTTGAGATGATAAGAGTGGCATTGGTGACGATTGTGATGAATAGTAGATGATTGTTCAGATAACTAGCTAGCTAGTGAGGATAAAGGAAAGACTATGCCTTTAGCATCGATCGATCGCCACTCCTGCTGTCTAGATTGTGGAATCATATTGTCCGCTGTTTTCCCTCTTAAATTGATGCTAATTAAAGTGCATAACTAGAAGAACTGTTTAAAATATGTATAGATAACTTAGACGTGCGTTTCTTCTTTATAATTGGAATATAATGCAATATGTTAATTTTATCACTTGATTCGTTTCATCAGTGCTTCCGTTCACACTTGACTTGCTGCATCTATTTCTTCTTTTCATGTGGATTTCAGCACTTTCCATGGCTTTATATTGTCTTGTTACTGCTATAAACCTAACACTGGAATCCATAGCCACAGCATGTGCAAAATTTTCCTCCTCTTACCTTATCCAAGTGAGGAAACATAAATAGGTCGGTGCCGCGTTAATAAAAGATTCTGTCTGCTCGGAAAGATTTGCTTACTGCTTTTTAATGTGTGGTCCAGTTCTTGATTCTATGAACCATTTAGCACTTCCATTGAGATTTTGATGAGTTACAGTCAAAAGGAACATTTTTTGGTGCCCATAAAAGGTTAACTCATGTATGAAGTTTTTCGTCGTCTCTCTCTTTTCGCAGTGACCATTCTGCATCTGTGTCTTAATTCATGCAAGTGTGTACGTCTACATTAATTAGTTTTTATTAAAGTACTTCCCTTTGCTTGTCGCTTCATTCATCTCTTTTTTTCTTAGTATTATTTCTAGCCTTGCATTATTGTCACCCAATTCCAAATTGTTATAGTGGGAACCTAGTACTCTTTTAACTTGATTAGCATCGGAGACAAATTATTTTAGAGCTCTGCCGAGAGAAAACTTGAAAAATATAGTTCTTCATCCTCTATTATAACTAAGCTCATTCATGGAATCAGCATCACGTCAACTTAGGAGTAGGCATAACACGAGAGATTTTAATGACAAAGAATAGGGGAATCCCCAATTGCCACTCCATAAACTACCAGATAAGAATGTCTGGTAAACGTACTATTATTTGCGTCTATACAAGAGATCAGACGTAGTTACCTATATTCAAAGGCCTTCTCTTTCTACATTAGTTCTTTTTTTTTAATTTCGAACTGAATATAATCTAAAGTTTGCACTCCCTCCAAAGTCTAAACACGTGCACAAGGACTGGCTTAGCTTAGAGTTCATCAGAAACCAACCTAAATTTGACTTAAAAGGACAAGCATCTAATTTTCTATTACATGAATGCATTATCCAACTGAATTTTGTTCCACGCCACTATGCTAAGGACTACTGTAGTTTTTTTTTTTTTTTTTGAAATAAAGAAACACAAACAAATATCTCCCGACAAGTCGACAATTAAAAAACAACAACAGAATCAATCCGGACAAGTTGCATATTATTTAGCGGAGTTGTTATAATATATGCGATAAAACCGTGATCCATTCGTGTCATTAGTATGATATAATGGGAGAAGATTTTGGGCTGTCTAGCAAGTATTATCTAATTACCAAATGCTCTTAAAAGAAACCCAACTCGGTTTAAAAATTTTTTAGTTATGTTTTTTCAAGAATACCAATCAATGACAAAATAATAACCTCAAAGTTACCGATTAATTCAATGATGATTGGTACTCTTACAATTGTTGATTGGCTGTCCGAGATTTCCCTCACATGGTGTCTATCTTTTAGGCAAGAAAAGAGGTAGTGGCTTTGGAACAAATACAGTTGAAACAATAAAAGCATGATCATGTAATTATGGACACTAATGAGAAACTGTAAGGAGGTAGATAAGAGAATTTAATAGACCATATATGTTTGTGAACCGTTCCAATGGGTAAAGGAAATGATTAGGCGTGAGAATTAGAGAGATTGGTACCAAAAACATATAGTAATAACTCATCAATACTCAAGCACAATAATTAATGACAGATTTTTGGGAAACAAAAATAGCTGATTAGCCACGACAACTGGGGAGAGACGGTGATGCTGATGATGATCATAGTGGTGGTGATGAAGACATCTCTGAGGAGACGGGAGAGGAGTGTGGTGACATGTGACATCTTCTCTTTCGGAATCCAAATGGCCCACTCCAGAGAATAATCTGGTTTTTAGCAATCATGACTGTGTCCTCTCATCCAGCCACCTCTTTCCCTCACGCACTCAATTGCCCCCCTCATCAGCTCTCGTACAGTCTATCAAGGTCGTGTGGGAGAGAAACTGGAATTTCCTGTTGTTTCAACTGAAAGGAAGTGTACAATTTGCAGTCTATATCAGGGTTTTTTGAGGTAGGCTCTCCTAAAAATGAGGTTAGGCTCAATTCAGAGGGTGATTGTGCCTGTGGGACTTGGATTCACCACTCATCGATTGAGTATTTCGATATTTAGAGTAGGAGAACCAAGAAAGAAAAAAGCACCCTCTATCTTCTTCCCTTCACTTACTCTTTTCAAAGAAAAAACTAAACTTACAAATTTTTACTGTTTCTCTGTCGTTCATTTCCATTAAATATGTGTATACATATTCTAACATGAAAAATGTGAGTTCCAGACCACCTGTTCTGAAGCTTATAAAATTGGGAAGGAAGAAAGAACCTCGCAGTGTTCTTTATATACAATAATATTATCTCAAACAATCATTTGAAGAAATCATGATAGATTAGTAACAAAATAATTCTTTTTTCCTGCTTAATCGCATTCACAAATATTATATTTATTCGATCATCTTTTTCAAGCAATCGTCACTCTTTTCACTTTTTTCTTCTGAAACAGTTTTGGTTTTTCTCGTTTCAAATTTGAATCGGTGTGAGACAATATACATAAGCAATAATGAAAGAAACTTGCGACCTGACGCAAACATGTGCGTTTCCAAAGATAAGAACCAGAAACTCGTGTCTTAGACAATTGGTTTTGGTTCCTATTATAGATGTTCTACGATCTCTTTTGGCAATTCTGCCTTGATTTACAACTGCAACTGCATGAAGACATAATTTGACTTCAAGTTGCCAAATACAATTGGTGCACCATGTCTTCTTATATAAAATATGAAGATATGTTCATCTCTTTCCTGTTTTTTGTGAGTTACTACAAGGTTAACCTTATCTTATATATACATGTATATACATATAACTTAATTCATAACTCTTAGTAATTTGAAGAGTTCGATAAATTTTAGTTCATGCTAAGTCATTTTTTCTCTCTTCACTTTATCCGTTATTTTAGTTTTGTAAACCATTTTTCTTATTCAAGAAGTTAATTGAGTAACTTTTCCTGTTCTTCACCTTACGGAGTTTCAACCATCTTGAACTAATAGATAGAAATAGGCCAGATTCAGGTATATTTTGTTCTTGTTTCACACCCATTAGGCCCCATCTTTATTTTAATTTCCTTTATCGGATGTTTAAAGAGAAAATTTCATGTTATTTCACATGGAAGTAGGACATGGCCTCCATTCAAAAATTATTAGATGTTGGATTATGTACATAAATCATCAGACTCATCATATAAATGCCTAACAGGACCTTCGTTTCTCTTCTAAGAAGAACATGAAAAGATAAATATATTCCAGTTGGAAATTAATTTTTAAGCACTTCCATTTTCAGCACTTCATTACAAACGGCTAAAACCTAAAGAATAGGCAAGGTAAGGTACATCACGTAAAGAAAAAGAGTTGGGAGGATATCCTATTCCTGGTCAAATCTCCATTTTAAGTTAAAGGTGTGGTTAGGTAGCCCACTAGATAGAAAAGTCCTTCCTTGGAAGGGAACACAAGCAGAAGCAACCGTATGTTTTATAATTAAAAGTAGCTCAAGTTCATGACCAAATAGTCGCTCCATGAATTCCCTTCATTGGCTCGTCCAACAGCACTCAGCTAAGCTTGTACTGCTCTTGCTTGCTCCCAAAATCCCAAAGCAAAAACTGGAAGTAACAGACCCCCATCTTCTTGGTAATTTCTTTAGGTTGCCCACATCTAAATAAGTATTTGTAATTAAAGCAGTTTGTATCTCAAGAGTTGTTTCTATTTAAAAGTTGTTTTTAACAAAAATATGGATATTTATCGCTAAAAATTAGTTTAAACACTCACAAGTCTCGAATTAAACTTTAAACAAGTTTAGTTTTGTCCCCGTTAAGTGTATCAAACTTGCGTTAAACCCCTCCTGGAACGCTCTATCACTATCATAGTAACACACAAGTTGGGCACGGATGTCACGATATATAATGGGATTCTAGCAGACAGAGACAAGACATTTGTCTGCCTTAGCGGGTCTTCTGTTATTTTCATGAACCCCACTACGCACACATTGGTCCTTTTTTATTTGAATAAAATACAGAAGATTAACGTGGTAATTATGCGACTTAAATTTATTTGCCGCTATCTAACTACTTATTATGATAGAGCTTTCTGTTGGCTGTGAAAGAACTCGATTCTCTCCACGAGATACAGGGAATGGGATCAGATTGTTCCATTGTGTATATATTAAGAAAAAAGAAATGAATTTTGTCCGACGGAGATTCTCTTATAGTCCCTACACATGGCTACAAGTGGTGGCTACTGGCTAGCCACTCAGTTTGGTTTGCTGTTCTCTTTTGTGTGGTGTGGGAGTGGGACACAGATTTTCTTTTACTCTCCCAAAAATCACAACTTTATGACTAAATATGAATCAAATCCTAGGGAACATTTAAACGTCGAACTAACGACCCTGGAGAATCAAATTGCACCGTGTGAAACTAATTATAATGAAAAGTAGTATCTGAAATTACAGAATGCTTATAAAATTTAACTGAAATTGATAAATAATTCGGTTGAGAATGTATTGTAATTATAAAATTCCGGTCATGTGATACGAGATGGAGATAAGGACGTCACAAGGAGGTCATGCTTACCATAACAAAGAGGACACGTGTGGGCATGGCGTCTGTCCCTCGGAAAATGCGGGAACAAAACAGGGAAACGTGACACGTGTATGGTTGATCCCTCACGTGGGGAATTATTTAGTATTTTATTATAATACACTTTCTAGCTTGTAGCAAGTAGGATTAAAGTTTCGAACGATGGCATTCACATATTTATCTAAAATAAAATTGGTATAAAGGTTATGAATTTGGTTCCTCGCAATTACTTACCTAGTAAGGGTGGTGGGTGGGCTCCGCGGACAGGGAGATGGGCCAGGCATGTGTAGCATTATAGTACAGACGCAATCATATGCCCTTTCTCACTAGTCCCCATAGAGATCATATCTTTCAGATTTCCCCTATTCACCACCTCCACTTCCAATTATCAATTTTACTTTATCATAATAAATTACCAATAGGCCATGATGAGCAAAGCTTGTTTCGCATCTTGTAGTATGCAGACCTCATAGCGTAAGCCCGCTTCTTAAGTCACATCACATTACCTAAAAGCCCAGCAGCACCTGACTGGACTCTTTACTTTGAACATCCATTCTTCCCTCATTCAAATAAATTCTTTTCCGTTACCTCCAACATTCCTATATTTCTGGTACCAGAAAATATAAAAGGCATTACTTACGTTGTTTAAAACTTGATTAAATTAGGCTAAGTCCAAAAATTATATAAATTCAGACAAGTAATTTTCTAAATTATATTTTATGAAAGTTTCACTTTTTCGGTATTCTTTAAAACATGGTGCAATTTAGACTTTTCAATTTCACAATAAAAAGCATATTCTTTTATTTTTATTATATATATATATATATATATATGTGTGTACATCTTAAACATTTGATTTGGTGGTAACTAAATATACAATATCATTTGATTTAACAAATTTGAATTTTATTTAATAATACAATAAAAACAATTTATTTTATTGCATTAGGTGCAATATGTTCCCATTTAAAACCTACTCACTAAAAATAATTAAATTTCAAAAAAGAAAATATGACATAAAATTCAACTGGTTGTGAACCCATTTTGCATGTCCCTAGAGTTGTTGGGACTTTCATTTTTGTTATAGGCAAATTGTTTGAACAATAACTTAATCCCTTTTCATCATTATCGTCAAAATATGTAATAATTTTTATTAATAAATTAAAAACCAGTCTTTTTAACTGTCGCCTCTTTCAACGAAATAAATTTAAATTTGGAAGCAACTCTTTTTAAATATCTACTCATTTTAATTTTAGATATAAAATCGTAATATTATTATTTTTTAAGTAGTCAAAAATTCAACCTAGAAAACATTAAATAAATTAATAATCAAAGTTTTAATCAATAATGCTTAATACAATCTACATGTAACTGTAGTTTTGTTCTAATTTTTAGTCAGAATTAAGAAATAAGTTATCGCAACTGGTTATCAGAAAGGAAGTTGAGTGCAAGGTCTCAGGTTCGAGTATCGGCAGCGGCAATGTTGGAGTTCATCCAATGTAGTGACTCCTTGTGCGCACTGGACACTAGACTGCCTTTTCTGATAAGTTAAATGAGATCAAACCGTGATTTACCCTCTCACTACTTTGTCGAGCCAGAGTGTGAGGGCACCTAGGATGGGCTATTCCACGTTTTATGTTAGAGATTAACATATCGAAACATAGCCACAAAGATTATGTTAAACACAAGATCGATTTTATATGCATAGAAAACAAAAAACATATACTTGGTTTATCGTTGTAGTTCCACCGGTTAAAGCACTTTCTATTTCCAGTTTCTACTGCAGAGATCTCCTTCTCCTTGTTTTTAAACTTGAGAGAAGATAGAAAACCCGTATAAAAAACCAATACACGCAGAGACAGAGTTTTATATCTCAAACGATGCCTTCATCTATTTCTGTATATAACTACCTTTAGTAGTTATTCAAGAATGATCACTATTATACCCATCATGGGTGTATATAAGTCATCATCTCCCACTCAGACATGATGGATTTAACAAAACTCTACAGCACTCATACTTGTTCAATAACCAGTGTGACCAGCATACGACGAGAGTACATTGTCACATATCCGTTAAGAGTATATGACATCTCGATTAACAAATTGATCCTGAGACTTATATGTCCTTGAGCAGACATTGTATGTTATACCCTAAGTCATATCTCGCATTTGCACTTTTTTTATCTCCTTTAGTTCCTGATGTCATGACTGTATTCAAGTTCTCTAACAAAGAGACGATGGCCATTTATGAATACTTTTCATGCCAGTCAATGATCTAAATTAAATGACATTCCTCTGTTCTCAATTCTCTTTTAAATTAAATTTAATTTGCTTTCTTAGAATTATTCCATAGGATTGCATTTTACATGATCTTTTGGTAATAACCTAAAGTAACAATCCTTAAATTCAATTCTAAAAAATGAAACAAGAGTCATAAGGGTATATGATGAGGTTCTTCTTAACCTTAAGGGTCTCACACAATGTAAGATGAGATC
>JANIJH010000002.1:8804586-8821442 GCA_024520975.1 Erythroxylum areolatum | reverse complement strand
CAAAAATATGCAGTGCAAACTACTAGCCTGTCCCAATTTACCAATATAACCTTCCCATCGGTGATGGGATGTTACACTTGAAACCAGAAGAGTAAAGAGAATACAGATACGCAGGTGCAATATACAGATACAAAGGGATTTTAATCAAATAATTTCTCAGAAACCGTATAAAAACTTGGTAAATAAGAACAGTCACGAATGGCTTCGGAAAATAGCGTATCATATTCAAAAAATCATCAATACCGAAATAGTCATCTTCCCAAATGCATGCATATAACATTAACAAATATTTAACCATGCTTTGATACCAACGTTAGAGATTAATAGACCAAAACATAGCCACAAAGGTTATGTTAAACACAGGATCGATTTTATATGCATAGAAAACAAAAAACACATACTTGGTTGATCGTTGTAGTTCCACCGGTTAAAGCACTTTCAATTTCCAGTTTCCATTGTAGAGATATCCTTCTCCTTGTTTTTAAACTTGAGAGAAGATAGAAAACCTGCATAAAAAAGCAATACACGCAGAGACGGAGTTTTATATCTCAAACATTGACTTCACCTAGTTATGTATATAACTACCTTTAGTAGTTATTCAAGAATGATGACTATTATACCCATCATGGGTGTATATAAGTCATCATTTTGAGTGCAAGAATTGATAAATAAGTTGACGTAAGATTTTATACAAAATTCAAATTAATTTTAATTTAAAATTACATATAAAATCATAGCTCTACACATGCAATACCCTTTGACATCAAACATGGTATTTATGCTACCATAGAAAAGTAAAGCTTATTAAAAAATTAACATTATAATACTATCCTATTAAAATAGAAGAATAAAGTATATGGCACAAATGTTTTATAGAATTGGCCGAAAGATATGCCTATGCATAGAGTATTCAGTGCTATTATTAAAATTTTGTTATTTTCAAAACTAAAGAGTATTACAACTATTATCTAAATATAAAAAGATTTAAAAAATCAATTGAAGTTAAGTTAATGGGCACGGAAAGAAGTATGAAGTTTTATTTATTAGCCTACATAAAATCATGATATTTCTAGAAAAACTATATCAATCACATAAAAAATAGTAAGTTGAGAAATAAAAGTTGAAGAAAACAAACCAACAATAGACAAAAATTGCTAGCTAATAGTTATAATGAGGATCCTTAATAATTCATACCAATTCATCTATATGTAGAAAAATTATTAGGTAATTCATACCTAATTCTACAACAATTATATTAAATGAATATTCAAAACACTATAAGAAAAGCAAGAATTACAAATGAAAATCAGCAACGAAAAATATATCATTCCAAATTACTGACAGAAAATTCATTTCAATTGGTAAAATTGACGGTAAAATTTTTATTTAGCAACGATACTAATATTCGTTGCTAAATATCGAGGAAAATCATCCCAGCAAATTTTGCGATGGACATTAGCAACGGTATAAGATTCTTGTCGGTAAAGGATTTAGAGACGGTATAAGATGTTTGTCGGTAAAAAGGCAGGAATTATTGGTAGAATAAAAAAAAATTTGAGTTTACCTACGAAAATTTCCGTCGATAAATTCCATCGACAAATTCTTTTTAAATTTAAACTCACCCGACATCTCCCCCCACCTGTGTCTTCTTCTTCCTTCTTCCTGCGCCTCCTCTTCGACTTTCTTCTCTTTGGTTCCTCTGTTGTGGGCTTCTTTTCTGCTTGTCGACATTGTCTTCTCCGACTATTATCATCGTGTCCTTCGGTAGAGGTATTTTTGTAACTACTGTCATGTGTTTTTCATATATTGGATGAAAGTTAATTAGGATATTTGATCACTTTCGTTTATTTGTATATTTTGTGATTGGAAAACAACTTTAAGGTATAAATGTTAGTGATAGAAGGGACAAGACATGATTTTAGTTGTGATATTGGGATAAGTTTCTTATGCGTGTAAGGTGTTTAATGAAATATCTGTTCTTTGAAAAAATGATTTCAGTTCTTTATTTTCAATTCTTTTTTAATATGAATTTCATAATTTCAATTCTTTTACTTGAAATATGATATAACTTAGATTGATATTTTTGTAATGCATTAGGCTTAGATTATAGTATAATATGATATGCTTAGATTATATTATAATATGATTATAGTATAAAATGGATAATTAAAAAACAATTTTTAACAAATTTACTGACGGAAAAAAAGTTCGTCAGTAAAATATCTAGGGTACAACATTAAAATGATTGTCATGGTTTGTTTTACCATAGTCCATTAAAATTTGAGTTTCTTAATCATCTTTTTGTCTCAACTTGATAAACACCTCAATATACTTGATTGTTGACTCTAAAATTTTGAAAGTTAAATTCCATCTTATCTATAAGTAATTTCTTTGTGCACCAAATGCATAGTTGTCATCTAGTTTATTTAAAAAATTTAACTCTTTTTAGTATCATACTCCAATACACTACACTACTATCATTTCCTCTTCTTCTTTTTTTTACCTCCAATCCATTTTTCACTATTAAATTTAAGATATATACAAAATAATGCACATGGAATAACCTTCCACTTATTAGCAATTCCCCAATTCATAACTTATTCTTCAAAATTTTTGATCATAAAATCATTTATGCTACAATTGTCCAAAGTTATGGTTAAAAGTTTGGTATTGATGTTCTAATTCATTAAGCAATCTATCATTACGGTTGTCAATGTTTCACTTATATACAACACCAGTATATAAATAACCTATCATTTAAAAATATGAATAAATATCATATATAATAAATAAATAGTAAATTAAAGAATATCATTTATCTTATTAGTTGAGTGCTTAAAGTTCACTCATTGTCAATGCAGTGTATTGTCATCACGATATAACTTCTTTTAATTGTCGATCGTCTACATCGTTAAGATATATGGTACATATCTTATTATTTATTTTTGTCATTTTTCAATAATTAGACATCTAAGATAATATTGATGAATTTAAAATTCAAATAAAAGTGAGATATAATAAAATATGTTATCTTGGAAAATTGGACAGAGTTAGAACTCTATCTAGAGAAGAACTCTTGTGTGGATTACGTTGGGGGATGTAAGGATGTGGAAAATTTGTTAAAGTGAGGGAGACTTGTGTGAGTAAGAGATCCATGTGTGTTGTTCACGACTGGGTGTGGGTTTCTTGTTGGTTGCGCTGTGGATGTAATGACAACCGTGAGCTGCTTGTCGTTGGTAGTCAATTGGATGGAAGGGCTGCTAGGCTAACTTTAAGTCAATGCTTATTCCATCTTGGTGTTGCAGTTTTTATTAATTAATTGTGTGAAGATTCCTTGGTGAAGTAGGAAACAAAAGTTGGATGGGTCCTTAGTGATTCACGAAACACATGTTGATGTATGTATGTGTGCAGTCGTGAACCTATCCATGAATTCTTTTTTGGGTGTGACTTCAGCTGGGTTCAATTGTGAATTAATTTTGGGTGTAGTTAGTGTCTCTCTCGTGGTTGTGTTGATTATTGGGTAGTCTTGCTACTACTTTGTCTTAGCTGGGTAATTTAAATTGTGTGTATGATTATTGTTGCTACGTATTATGCTGTTATTGAATGATTTTAAGGAGTTGAATAATCATTGATGACAGTTGCATATTCTCCATCTTTGCACGACAACAATGAGCTAAAATGTTGTTGTTTTTGTATGTTTCTTAGAGCTGTGTTTTCTTACACTTTGAACGTCTATTAAGGCTGAGTTTTGCTGACGTGTGCGTCAATCTTTAGTGGTTGTTTTTTTTGTCGATGAAGTGGTAGTTTTGGGCTGTTAGTTGTGAATAATTGTGTACAAAAAATTCTAGTAGTTGTCATGAATTTTGAAGCTTCATTGTTCGCAACGTTTCGGTAAGGAAACGTTTATGATTGTTGGTGATTTTTTTGCTACTGTGTGAGGTATCTCGGTGATAATATCGAAAGACTACAACAACGTTCATGGTAGACAACTTCTCATTCTTTCGTTGATAAAGCTACATTATTAGGGAAGTTGTTGTCTTTCTAAAGTGTTTTCGTTTATGTTAAATTTTGTTTAATCACTTAAGTTATTTATTTTGTTTCGTTATCATTAAACATTATTTGAGAAAATCCTCTGTTGAGGTTGGTACGAGACGATCATACTATTGGGTATGAAATCCTTTCACGGGTATTGAGAACAAAGGATAGTGTCAAGAGTTGAATGGTGTCGGCTCAATAAAGCCTTATGTAAAACTATTATCGTTAGTGAAAGAATTAAGTTGAGTAAGGGTCTCGCAAATGTAGATAAAGTGTGTCGAATTACGTTTTCAAATTTTAATGTTGATTTATATTTGTGCGTTTAATTTCTAGCTTTTGATTGTGATAAAATGACTGCGTTAAATCAAAGATTTTTGCTAAACTACTACATCCTTACGATTTTTCAGTCTACGTATTTGATGTGATGACTACTTAGTTGTGTCTATTTGATAACATCTTCAATATTTTTTTCTTTTAATCATCGTAAATCTTGAAAATATCTTTCTTCATGATATTTTGAGTTTAGATTTAGAAGTTCAGTTAGAATGAGGCGAACAACATCTTGAAGTCTTTGCTATTCATAATAAAGAGTGACTATTCTTCACCAATGATTATCTTAGCTAGCAAAAGCCTCAATTTGTTGCTATCATAACCGGTGACAATCATTTATTCTTAATTACTAATTCAGGATATTGGATGACTAGTATGTGTGTGTACAAAATTTTGACTTAACGAAAGAGGAGACTTAGGTCACTTCCTCAACTATACTTCAACCTTTTTTTTCTTTTTTTTTTACTATTACAAAACATAAATCCTCAATTTTTGTAAGTTGCAATTTGTTAATAATTCCCCTATATCCTTACACTTAATCAATACACCAAATTAGATTACTCAATATCTAAATAATGATGATCAAAACAGATTGACTATTAATAAGAACTTATATTTAATTGCACTATTTTGTCATAATTTTATAGAATTTAGCTTATTAAATTTAAATCGGACGAATTCAAACTAGGACCTAGTACAAAAATTATTTCATCAAAATAGGTCTAGATTAAAATTATTAGTGAGTAATAGAGTAAAAAGCTTTTAATAATTGTGAGTAGGGTAACACTTTAATTGGAGTTTTAACTTATTTGAGAGTAATTGGTTAAGTTGAATTTAAAAGTAATCAAAATTTAGATGTTAAAATTTAATTAAGTTTAAATTTAAACTTTAATTTTGATATTTTTAACGCAGAAATCAATAAAAATTAGTTTAAATAGTCTTAAAAGTCAATCAAAAATTGATCTCAAATTTCAAATTCTATAAAAATTAAAACTTAAATTTAAATATTCAAATCTCAATAATAATATTTTTGAACTTTAGAATGCGAAGACTAGTGGCGAGCCACGAAGTGTACGATTTTCTATTCTATTATCTTTTCACGTGGGCTCTCGGCTTAATAATAAGATGTACACGTACTGAAGTTAATGAACATAAAGTTCTATCCCTAGTCCCTACCCGCTGCCATTTCTACAAGCAATAGTACAATCACTGCGCACGTCGAAGTCAAGCTGTGGGGTTTCTGTTGCAGGGTTTATCTGAATATTAACTAATTGAAGGAGTTGGTTACCATACAATAAATGTGAACAAAAGTTTTAGGCCCATTTGTTGTCACCATCACACTTCCTGCGGCAGAAAATTGCTGGAAACAGAATATTACACATCTGACTTTTTTTTAAAAGAATAATGTATACTTACCCACAACTACTCTTAACATTAGGACAATTCGATACAAAAAGTCAAGTGCTGGATGGATTTACAGATATTGTGTATATTAAGTAGATGCTAAGTAATTCGTTTGGTGAGTGATTAAGCTTTGCCAATTCGGGAAATTTAGCAACAATCTCTTTGTTTCTTAGCTTGATTGGAAAATGAATAACTTTTTCTTAAATCTACAGTCGGTTGATATGTACTCCAATAGTTCTATTTCTTAACCCTGAATTCAACAATTCCGATGTGCCAACATTAAGTCAAGCACTCTTCTTTGACACTCTTTTCTATTAGATTAGGATCTAGAGGGGTTAATAATTGACATATAACCAACTCCTCGTTTCTTATGCAAACAAAAGCAAAGAACACAAGACAACCTGTGAGCTAGTGTCAAGGTTATGACTTTGATTGGTTTCAAAAAGTTGCTTTGTTAAAGAAGACCAAAATGAGCATAACTTGTGGAGCTTTGAATTGGGTATTAAATCAAGATCAACAAAATGGCATACTATCTCATTTAAAAAACATTCCAGGATAACGCCAAGGTTATCAAACGGAATCCCAATCCGAAATATCTGGACTCCTTAGATTGTTTTAGTAAGCAGAATCTAATAAACCCTAGTTTGACAAGAAATGAGAGGATGCAAAAGAAGCCTCAATTTGGCACGTGCTCCGCTCAACCCAATTCAATGCTTCTTCACCTTTTTGAGCAACAAGAGCTTTGGGTAAGTTAAACGGCAAAATTCCGCTTATTGGCTATCGATTCGAGACTCCAACGGATCGCTTTACCGTTACGTCGAATTCCAACGATCAAATCAGTACTTCATTTTACCAATGTACCCTTCAAGTGTTATAACTTGGCTTCCTCTTTTTTTTTTTTAAACCCCCCCCTTTCACATAGCGACAACAAACTCAATCCCTTTCCCTTGCCCAGGGAAATTTTGCTAAAGAAGGAAAATCCAAAAGGTCGTAAGTGTTTGGATAGGCTTTAGTTATGCAAGAGATTAGTGGTAATTAACGCAATCAATGATCAAATCACGCAAAAAATGGTGGTAAAGTCAACACTTTGATAGCACTACACGTGAAACTCTGTGGCCTTATTTTTTTTTGGAAAAAAAATTGGCCCACGAAATGATTACCAAGTGCTTGCTTGTGGAATTGAGCTTGTATATAGGCTTTACAAGATTGCTCACATGCTGGGGATCTTAAAGTTAAAATGATGCAATTCTTGGATCATAAGTAGCGAATGGCCTCCACGAATACTTTTACGTTTTCACCAATTGCGCAAGTTTCCTTAAGACACCAGTAGGATCACGAGAGGAGGAAGAAAAAGAAGAATATAGAAGTCCCCAGTGGCACAATAGAAAAACTTTGGACACTCTTCTCACGAGCACCAAATGAATCATTTTCAGGTTGTTGGGAAATAAGCGCTCTTTTTTTTAATCCGTTGCTTGAACTGAAGAAAAGAGACAACCTAGGAAGGGTTGGTGTTGTCTTTTCGGGAGGATCGAAAGTTATCCATCATTCACCGGCTGAGCCAAGTCAATTGCTCACTGGAAAACCTACACCTGTCAGTACCTTCAGATCGTAAAACGCTTTTGATTGAATAAATATTGGGTTTTTAAAAGGGCGGTAAAAAGATTCAAATTGGGAGATTAATTAATTCTTCATTTTCAATATTTCTTTTCCTTTGCTTCCAAAACAACAGAACAGCAAGAGTAGCTGCTACTCATCATATGTCTTAGGCACACCTCTTTCTCTCTCTCTGTCTCTCTAGCATTAAAAACTCAAAGGTCCAGCTCAAAGTTAGCAGAGTAAGCAAAGGTCATTTTCGTCATTTAAGCCGTATAAATCCATCCCATCTACTGCTTCAAAAAGAGCAAGCCAAGAGCCAGAGCCAAACCGAACACTTTACTCACTGTGATCTCATTTCGAACCACACACACACAGCTTGTAGTGTAAGAGGAAGAGCAAACAAACACTTCTAAGTGCAGCGGTTTGGTTGTTTTCCCAGTTCTAGTATCTCCAAGGAGAAAAAGTGAATAGAAGAAGAAGAGTAATAATAACAATACGTTTTGTAGAGCAACATGGAGAGGGGTACTCCGGTGAGAAAACCACACACTTCTACTGCAGATCTGCTGACGTGGTCGGAGAATCCGCAGGCTGATTCCCCAGCCGTCGTCTCCGCCCCTCGCTCCCACCAGGTAATCTCGCCTTCACTTTTTCTTTTAGTTGCATTTCCCTGTTTTTAACGAATCGTTCAATTGATTGAATGATTTGTAGCCGTCGGATGGGATCAGGAAGGTGGTCTTTGGAGGTCAAGTCACGGATGAGGAGACCGAGAGCTTAAACAAGCGGTGCGATCTGGTTCTTGCTTTTCTTCATCTTTTGGTTCCTTTTTACCTCTTTTTTTGTTTTTTTTTTAGTCTGGCACCAAATACGATCTAGAATGAACAACTTAACTGATTTCTCTAAAAGAAATATCTTTTCTTTTTGGTCCATCTTCGTCTCAATTGCTGTTTGTCTGTAACTTGCGGTGTTTTTGACATTTTTATAGCTTCTCTTGTTCTCTTGTACTTGGTTTTAACGGATAAGTGAGAAAAATCTCTTATTAACATTCTTACCAAGTTTGATCCTCTTTGAAACTTTGATCTATCTCTCTTTTTGCTTAGTAAAACTTCTATATATTGGACTTCTTGAAAGAATAAAGGGAAAGATGATCTTTTAGCTCAGATCAGATCTCTAATTTTATTTATAGTTTGTTATATACTTGATACTGTCGAGTTTTGAGGATAATTATCATTGGACTCTGTTTAGATGTGTCAGTTGATTACTATTTGTTGGAATCCTATCGGCTGAGAAATTGTTTTGTCTAATTGTCGTTTTTGGGGGATCGTAGACCTTGCAAAAATTTTTATTATTACTCAGCGTGCGGTTGATTTGAATAAGAACTCATGTCCATGGAGAAATAGTTTCTGAAGTTTAACCATATATTACTTTCATATGTTTAGTCAGTGGACTTCTATGGTCAGTGCAACGAATCAGTAGTCTGTGGTTATTGAAATTTTCGGATGCTAAACGCAGTGGGGTTGATAAGGTTTATCATTGCCGCACTAGGAAAATTCATTTTGGCTATTCAGCATGTTCTTGTTACTCGGATTGAAGTGTAAAGTTCACTTTAGTTGGGTTTTTCATATTTTGATTTGAAATCGTGGTGGGAATTCCTGCTTGAGGAATTACTATTTCTTTTAATTTTGGACGACACTTTCATCTTTTGTAGGAAACCTTGTTCAGGTTATAAAATGAAGGAGATGACTGGCAGTGGCATTTTTTCCGGTAAGGAAGAAGATGAAGCATTGGAATCTGATCCTACTCCAAATAGTAGGACAGGAGTGCGAATGTATCAGGTAAAGTAGTTGGAGATAAACTCAAAAGTAGTTGGGGTTATGCCGTTTCAATTTGAAGTGACAGTAGCTGTTTGTTCTTTCCGGGATTTACAGCAAGCAATCGCTGGAATCAGTCACATTTCATTTGCTGAAGAAGAGAGTGTTTCACCTAAAAAGCCTACTACTTTGCCCGAGGTAGCTAAACAGCGTGAGCTGAGCGGGACCTTAGAAAGTGAGTCAGATATGAAGTTACAGAAGCAGCTTTCAGACGCTAAGTGCAAGGAGCTTAGTGGACATAACATCTTTGCTTCCCCTCCTGAAATTTTACCTCGGCCGGCAACTACACGTGCTTTGGCATTGAAAGAAAACATTACACTGGGGGAACATGCTTCTGAGGATGTAAGAATTGCCCCCAAATCTTCTAAACACGTGCCTGCATCTGCTTTTAAAAAGTTGATTTTAAATCAACATTTTTATTGATTGGAAAGCAGCTTGAATTTCTCATACTATAATTTGTACATAATAAATGCATAATGCGAACTCCCAAAGATGAATAATGCATGATAATTACAAACGAGAACATGAAAAGATTGTGGACAAGAAGTACATGCATCTCGAGAAAATTTTACCATTTGCTATTTGTATTTCTATCCATTGGAACTCTTCTAATTGGAGTTGTGGTTGAATTTTACATCCTGTTGCTGGGGGCCAGGAATCAAACGAGGTGATGAAGACAGCGAAGAAAATTTACGACAAGAAGTTCTCGGAGCTATCAGGAAATGATATATTTAAAGGCGATGTCCCTCCATCATCCGCCGAGAAACATCTAAGCACAGCAAAATTGCGAGAGATGAGTGGCAGTAATATCTTTGCTGATGGGAAGGTAGAGTCTCGAGACTACCTAGGCGGCGTACGCAAGCCTCCGGGCGGCGAGAGCACCATTGCCTTGGTTTAACATGTTAGGTCTGAGACAGACATTTAATCACGGCGTCTCTGGTTTCTTGTGTTGGTTGGGTTTGGGAGATTTATGTTGAGTCTTAACATGCCAAAAAAGTTACGACTCTCTGCTAATTGGATTGTGTATGTCCATATGGTTGTGTTTTTTTGTTGGCAACAAAATGGTTGGGCAGTTGAATATTTTATTTTGGTTCCGTGGCACAAAATTGTCATCATTTTTCTTGAGGTAATTAACCCCATTGCGTTATCAGCGTGTATATGATAAGAAATGGTCTTATGGCTGTTCTTTCGGGAGTCCGTTCCACGAAAGACATTAGGCATTTGGCAACACTTAAATGATGTTTATTGTTGTAAATCATAACTGACTAAAAGCAAGCATTTGGTGAATTTTTAGCATGATTATTTATTAAATAGAATAATGTTTCAGTTTAATAAATTTGATCGTTTTATTCAATGGTCTTTAAGTAGCATGTGTCATTTAAGGATGTAATTTCAAAAGAAAAAAGATAAATGAGGGGACAGGTAGGTAAATGGTACATATCTTTTCGTCCACCTTTTGTCCCGGAAACAAAGGCTGTTTCTTTAACAGAAAATATCCCAAAATAATATAAAAATACCCCATTTTTCTAACTGACACAGCCGTAATTTGACGGCAGAACAGAAGAGCGATAGGCACCAGGCCAACCAAGACATGCCAATTTTTTTATCTCCCTAAATAAAAATATATTTCAAGACATACCACTGTTAAAATGTATATAAAAATTATGATATCACAAAAATAAAAAAAGAAAATGGATGCGAAATTTAAAGAAAACGTTGAGGATCTCTTGGAAGCGATGAAACAAAGTCAAATGTGAAGTGAGAAAATCAAGGTAATCTGTTTCATACACAAGATACTATTAACAAAAAGATCTTAATATTATCAAATATCACTGAATTAAGATTCATTTATTTATTTATTAAACCATTAAAAAGCACAGCCAACAAAAACACCAGTCTGTCTCTGCCTTGTTTTAATTCTGCGTTTCGACTTGCGAGTGAAGGAGTTGTGTATAGTGCCGACATAACTTCATTTCAATGGCGTGAGCAGTCAGTCAGTGTAAACAGAGTCCGTACACAAACCTTACGCAAAAACCGTCGGGCCAAGAGCACAGACAATGGAACCCAACACCGCCTGCACACATTCCTTCTCTCTTTCTCTCCTCATTCGCTTTCACTCACACACTAATGCGCCAATTCCCAATGACACCCGAATGTGAAAAAGTTAATTCCTTTGCCACCCCACTGTAATATACCGTCCTGTTTGTACTCTGCCAAATCATTTTGCCTTTTCAAGCCTACCGGAGTCGATTTCTGACGTGGGGTTTTGTTTTTGTGTTAAAGATGTTGCCTTTTTCTTTCTGTGATTGATATTATGTCTGATACGTTGGTTTCTTCTGTTGCTGTCTTTGTTTTTTGTTGATATATATATGTTTCGTAGGCTTCTGGTTTGTGTTTGATCATATTTACACTGGGTGAGAGAGAAAAAAGGGTTATTGAGAGCATGGAGGGGAGTGAGGAGTTGTTGAGCGAAGGCCAGAATGTGCCATGTCTGAGTTTTCTTCGTCATCAGAAGTCTAAGCCTCTTTTCACTGGCTCTCCTGTGAGTAGAGTTAATATGTTATCATCTGAGAACTCGCCTTCTTCGAGTTCATTCTCTAATGGGCGTTGCTCAACTGAGGATGGCTTACCTTATACACCTCCTGTGTTCGAGGAGGCTAAGTATCAAAGTCCTTATTACTGGAATGGACTATGTTTGGATTCTAAATCACTTCATGACTCTTATGGAAAAATAGATGAACTTGCGTTGGCTGAGAATATGTATAGAATCAATATCAAAGAAGAAAGAAACGGTGGCGGTGGCATCAAGATGAAGGGATTTCAGGTGGATCCTGATGGATATGGCATCAGCTTGGATGATGGTTCTGTTGGTGGGTTTCTACAGCATAATACTAGAAAATATGGTTTTAACAACGAGGAATTTGATGTTGGAGGTTGTAAATCCTCTCCTTTTGGTGCTGCTATGAATTCTGAGGATGACATTACGAGTACATTCCATGGTTTTCAGGGTGGATTTGATAAGGGTGTTTGCCATACAATGGGGTCTTTTCCTGCCCAGGATCAGCCTAATCATTTGTGCTGTGGCTTTGACTGGTGCAATAATCAAAATGCTAACTTGTTGCATCAGAGAAGGGAACAGGGGAAAATTTATAGCAGAGGAGTTCGTATATCAAAGCCTTCTGCTAGTAGCCCTTACCTTAAGGAGGCATTTGTTCGTCCACAACATTTCAATACGGATCCTGATGGGGGAACACATACCATGGACACGTCTGGTTGTCCTTGGCTAATACATTCAACGTTAGATGTAAATATTTGCAATCCATTGTCTAAAAGTATTCTACCGAAAGAAAAGGCTACATCAATTCCAAAGAGTGTGGTTCCTCAGTCTGTTTTTTCAGTTGAAGGAACTGCTGACACTGAAGCCTTTAACCGAGAGAATGGCTTCGAAACAGGTTTGGGTCATTGCTCCAGTAGAGTACGGAATCAAATGAGATGTGCCAAAAAGAATTGCTTCAGTGATGCAACCCTGCAAAACCTACGGGGAGAAAACGTTAAGCTTGATATTTGTGGAGGAATGTGCGAACACAATCAGAGACTAAGTGGTTTTACCATACTTCCAAATGTCCCAAGTATTAGTTCCTTGGCTGAGATCCAGGGATACATATACTTAATGGCACAAGATCAAAATGGTTGCAGGTTCTTGCAAAGGATTTTTGATGAGGGAACCAGCCGAGATGTTCAATTAATTTTTGATGAGATAATTGATCATATTGTTGAACTCATGTTGAAGCCATTCGGTAATTATGTAATTCAGAAATTATTGGATGTGTGCAATGAGGAACAAAGATTTCAGATTGTGCATATGGTTACCAAAGAACCAGGACAGCTTATTAACATCTGCTTAAACACATACGGGTAATGTTAATAGACTTGATAGTTCCATCTTTTTCGTACGTTGAGTTTTCATACTAAATATTTCTGTTTCTGTAAAATTTTCCTGACACAATGGTACAGCACAAGAGTGGTGCAGAAATTGATAGAGACTCTCAAGACAAGGCAGCAAATTTCATTAGTAGTACTGGCTCTGAAACCTGGATTTCTTGATCTCACAAAGGATCAAAATGGAAATCATGTGATTCAGCGATGCTTGCAGTGCCTTAGTGATGAAGTTAACAAGGTACAGCCTTTATTTCCTCCTCTGATCATCATGCCAATCTGTATATCATACAGTGTTTTAGCTCATGATATGGAGTAATTTTGCATCTTGTCTTAACGTGTGTTTCCTTTTTCCTGTACTTTCCATTTTAACAAAACATGGTATTGGAGTAGAAAGGATCAAACCCTGTCCTTCAACTAACTTCCTTGAACCATTTGAAGTTGAACTAAGGCTGTTTTGACGCTGCGATGCATTTGAATGAAAGCAAGAACGTGTCGAACTTTTGTCTTAAAAATCACTGGGTCCATAAAATCTAAACCTATCCTGTGGTCAAACAGCGTAATGCTATGTTTTCAGATATTTTTAGAACTCTTAAGCTTTACCTCGGTCTTGAACAAATAAGTTCAAAATCTCTTTTTAGTCTCTGCATAAAACCAGCTAAATTTTGGTGCATGCTATGTTTATCATTTAATCATGTTTTGTAGTTCATATTTGATGCTGCTGCAAAATTTTGTGTTGAAATTGCAACTCATCGACATGGATGCTGTGTAATGCAACGGTGCATCGCACATTCCAAAGGAAAAAGTCAAGATAGGTTGATAACTGAAATTTCCAGCAACGGCCTTCTCCTTGCTCAAGATCCTTTCGGGTAAAGCATCAATGTTTATCAACTGTTTACAATACTGGTCTTCTACACTTTTATCTGCTGATAAACGATATGGCATCAAATACAGGGCACGTTATATGTTGTCAAAAGATGTGAATTTGTTTTAGTTATTCTTTACTTTAGGATTTTGTAATTTCCATAGTAACCAGCTTAGTGCAGCTTGAAAATATATGTTGCTAGGTAGTGCTATTTTGGGTATGGTGGCTCGATCCATTTGGTGCATTATAGTGAACCATGCAGGATACTGTGATCTGCTTCTTACCTGCTATTTGGGAGGGGTAGCGCACATGATAGGTGTCAAGAATTATAAAGCAAAGAAATTAATCTGACATTCACAGATAGCACTGCCTTCGATATAGAAAACAACTTAATAAATAAGCATTTTAGTTGTAAACAACACCTCTTTGGCATCTCGGATTCTAATACTGGTGTTGACAAGTATCATTTGCTTTTCGGTTTTCGGTTTTTGGTTTTTGTTTTTCCTTCCCCTTCGACTTGCTTCTCTAAAATAACTCATTTCCATTGGCATTCCGGTTTCGCATAATTTCGGTTGCACGGTGAATGGCCTTTTGTTTCTATCTGCAAGTCTACCAAGACATGCCTTTGTTCAGATGGACTATCCTTGGGCTTTGATCTCGATTATGAAATTCACAAGCATTTCATACTGTAACAAGAATAGACTTTTTATCCTCTGTTTGTGCTTTTATTCACTGACACTAATATTGTTGGCACCTGAATAGCTTCGTTTAAATCTTTGATTTGAATACTTAACGTGTTTCAGAAACTATGTTGTTCAATTTATTATCGAGCTGAAGAGCCCATCCGCTGTCACGAACTTGCTTTCTCAATTTAAAGGGCACTACGTACATCTCTCGACACAGAAATTTAGTAGCCATGTAGTTGAAAAGTGTCTCAAGTATTTTGAAGAAAGCCGAGCTCAAATCATTTGTGAACTACGCTCAGTGTCACGCTTTGAGCAACTGTTGCAAGATCCATATGCCAACTACGTCATTCAGTCTGCTCTAGTTGTTACCAAGGTATGAAAACTAAGACCATTACTATAATAATATGGGGTTACTGCTCCACATGAAAGAATCCTTTTTCCTGATTTGCGTCTCAAAAGCAGGGTGGTTCTCTTTATTCTTCACTGGTTGAAGCGGTCCGACCTCACATGATGTTGCGCACCAGCCCGTATTGCAAGAGGATTTTCTCACGAAACCTCTTGAGGAAATGATGTATGTTTGCTAAGAAGTGATGGCAGCAGCCAATTGATTTCTCTTCACCCATGAGTTTAAAGAATGTACTGTCCAAAGAGAGAATTTGGTTCCACTAGTTTTCATGCAGACGCCACCTGTATTATTTTGTTGTCTTGTTGTCTTGTTCAGCTAAACTTCAAATGTACTTATATTTCCTGCAGAAGTAACTTTAAAAAGTATCTGTTTCAGAGTTTTGTTTAGCTTTCATTTCCTTCTTGACTTAAAATTAGCGACTTATTTATATTACAGAAAAACTAGAGGAATGCAATACCGAGTTTTAATATTTTTAGGGTGTACTAGTAATTTTTAAATATGTTAAGAATTAATTTATAAATATTTAATAATACTAAGAGTTTATTTCGTTAAGACTGATATTTACAATGTGTAATTCAATTAGAAAATGTTGCTTTGTCTCACTTCAATAGTTAGAGTTAGGAGACTTTGTGGACTTGTCTAGGATGTAAAAGCTATAGAGTCTTATCCAATTCGGAAAGCTTAAACATACGGTAGGTGAGACTAATCGATTGATTTATATAACTTTAGCCCTCTCTTTTATAAATGGTCCGCCAGTTAGAAAAGACTGATCTATGGCTCATTGCCTGACCAATCGCCTAGCGGCTGGGTAAAAATCTATAGCTGACAAGGAATTGATCTCGGGCTTGAGTTTAAGATGTATTTACATGATGCGAGAAATCGAAGAAATGGCTTTGTAATTTAAAGATTTGTGATCACAAGACGGTAGTTGGTTTGAGTGTGCACAATAGAAGAAACGGCCATGTGCTTTACTGGCAAAAGAAGATAGCAATGGTGATCATAAGATTTGAACGTCAGGGGACTTGTATGTCTTCAAAAACATAGCAAAGATTGAAATAGAACACTCTAAACAACTAGGACGGCCATAAACCACAGGTGGCAAGGATCAAAAGTCTGGACCAGCATTATTTTGTTAGCACACTTGTTTTATTGGTACAACTAGTCCAGGATTATATATATATAATATGACAGGCTTAGGCAGATTCATCTCCTACAAGTGCGAGGAGCATCTTTTCATAGTCCCCATGTGTGTCCTTGCCAATGGCACGTTCCAGAGGAGCACTGCTTCTTCGCTGGTACTCTTCTTTTATCATCTTCATATCAACCTCTGCCCTTGTGGCTACAACTCTAGTCAAAGCTCCTTCATCTGTTCCCCGTCTTTCAATTGCCAAGCGAAGAACTTTGGCAAAGTACCTAGCAGGACTTGTCAGGCACTTAACTGTGGCCCTTAGTAGTGCTAGGAACTCATCCTTAGGCTCAGTTTTCAAGTCCTTCACATAGAACAATATGCATTCAAGTTTACTGGTTTATGATTATAGACCAAAAAGGTCACTGTTAAAAGAAAAATGAAATCTTGTTAAAATCATTTTTCGCATTACCTTGTTGATATCATTCCCGAATTCGTTTTTGTACTGATTCAGAGTTGCATTGATTTGAGCTCTGCTCCTGGTGGCCAAAATCCTGATGAGCTCCTCATCATTGTAACTCTTCTTTTCAATCTTATCGCGAAT
>JANIJH010000002.1:8660654-8688553 GCA_024520975.1 Erythroxylum areolatum | reverse complement strand
GACAGTAATTTTGGACAGAATTGTGTAATTATGGATTCGAGTAATGAAATGAAAAGTATTTTTGGTTTTAAAATTTACTGTTATTTATATTGATGCCATGTGGATTGCAGTTGGGTTGCTCGGTAATGCACCCTTATCATAGGCTATGTGTCAGTACGACCTACAGGCGTCTCGACGTGTACCCCACGATAAGGGGGCGCTACAATATAGGTATTTAAGAGGAGGGAACCAAAGAATATTCTCTGAAAGGGGCCTGTTTTAGGCGTCACTTGGGATGGCCATCAACGATAACATTAGAATGGATATTGTAACATTTTTAGAATACAAAGAACTGCATAATGAGATTAAACAAGCGTAGAGAATAACTTAAATCAAAATTTTTATGAAATAAATCAAATAAGACTCACCTGATTCTGAATCCAACCAACTGAGTAACGATTTCTTTACAACTTGGTTGAACACTGCTTACCTATAGTAGTGCAATCCAGTGGTGGAGAGAAGGTAGTCCCTAAAGACATGAGAATATCCAAGCCCTAATCGGGTAATGATGTTGTTTTTTACTATTCTCTCGTGTTTGTAAGGAGAAATGTTGTACTGCAGCTAAAGAGGTGCAAATCCGAGCGTTAAATCTGACTACTCTGCACTCTAAACAATTCCTTTCTATGTGAAGGGTGGATGAAGCTTAACACTGATGGCTCTTCTAAGAGAACTGGGCATCAAGCTATTACTGCTGAGGTTATAAGAGATCATACTGGGGCTTAGTTAGGGGGTTTTGTCCATAATATAGGCTCTTGTCTGCGCTTGAGACAGAACTATGGGGTATTTACTCGGGCCTTTTCTTGGCCTGAGACTTAGGATATCGGCATGTGGAATTAAATTCGGACTCTGTAATTGTCATCAATATATTATCAGACTCAATAGGGAGGAGTAGGATGCATTGCTCCTTGGTTCAGGCTATCATGTTACTATTGGAGCGTGATTGGGTAGTAAAGTTGCGACATGTATCTCGCAAAGGGAATTAATGTGCAGGCTGGTTGGCTAAATCTACCAGCCTCCATCAGTTTGAGACTCTGTTCCTTCTGACGGCTTCGTCCGGTTGTTTCGCGCTACTGTTTCAAGATATAACCAATGCTTCGGTCAGAGGCGTAATGTGTAATTGTGTGATTAGGCTCTTCTTATCGGGTATATGAAAAAAAAAACATAGAAATTTTAGGGGAATCCGAAACATTAGTAATTGGATTAGACAACACACAGAGTACAGACAACGTCTTTTATTACTGTCTTAAAAAAAAATCGTAATGGCCGTGGTTGTAAGTACTACGTATTTCACTTATACATAAAATAAGGTCAGATTAAGTGAAGTCAAATAGAATATTACTTCGAATAAGAATCCGATTCTTTTTCTATTTTCAGAATAGTGAGTGACGTTGTTAGACCTACCCGGGTTAAAATTGGGAAAAACGCCCTCAAAGTCGTTGCCTATAAATCTGGTAAAATAAATTATGATTTATTAGTGCAAAACAATGTTTTGTATTTTCATACAGAACATGGAATCTGCATTATTGAGAGCTGTGAGAGCTACAGGCCGCAAGTAAACCCAAGATTGAACACGTAAGGGATGACTAAAGCCAAGTGGAGCCGGATATCGGCGATGATAAGCACGGAAAGGTGTACGACATGTCTGTATCATTTCTTCATTGCCACGTACTCGTACTTTACAAAATGGAGCCACCCTCCAACTCTCGATATCGCGAGGTTTTCATATATTATTTTTGCAATTCTTTCTATGTTCCGTCAGCCTTTCTGATTCCGAGAGGCCGATTACTGAAGGACCAAACACTTTGTTAGGTCACATCAAAATAGCCAAGTTTGGTTTGATGAAAGGTAAAATATAAATAATCTTCTCCTCCCAAAATTCGTCTTATGGAATGGAACATTAAGGACTTGCGTGTATTACGTTCCTTAGCATACAAAAAATTGTCACATCAAATCTTACGAGAATCTAAATGTGATTGAATTATAAGACTCTTAAAGATACTTCACCAAATTGGTTGGTGTAAGTGGTTCAGCACTCTCATTCTTTAATCAGAGGTTTCGAGTTCGAGTCCTGAGAATGGAAAAATCTATTTGATCAGCACTTTATCCCTTACAGTCTGACCCGATGTAAGCTGGGATTAGTCTTAGAATGGATGACTTAAAAGCACCTTCTTATGAGTTGAGATCTTTCTAAGACACCTCGCGGGCTTACCAAAAAAAGAGCTACTTTTATTTGTTTTAATTTTTAAATGTGTGATGCATACCTAAAGGTGACAACATGCTAAGGTTGGATAGCTCCAAATTCGACTTAGTTTTGTTTAGCCTATTTTTTAAATTTAAATATGAAAACGAGGCTTTGAGTTACATTATAATTGAACAGTTTGAGCCAAAAAAAAATAAAAAGTTTGATGTTAGTTGCCAACTCTAATGACCTTTGTTTGCGACTTTTCAAATATCATCATCATATATTTAGTCTGGAGTTTCATAATAAAACGAAATCTGAGAAAGTATGATAATATACAACTTTACCTATACATAATAAAGAAGTTGTTTCAAATATGTAACCTAATATTTTGGATTAGAATTTGAAATTATTAGATGATATTAAACTTTAAACTTATAAAAATTTCTGTTGTATTTAATCGTCTTTGAAAAATTAAATTTTTAGATTTTGTGAACAGTATACAAGTTTTATTATTGCATGATGTGAGAAATTCGTAGATAAACTTAGTTACACTAAACTTATATTTAATTTTAAAATTTCTCATTAAATTAACACATCAAAACATTAAAAACAAGAAATTATTTAATTTTAATTAAAGTTTATTAATTATTTAATTTATGTTGTATTAAATGCATAATAATCTTATAAACTATACTTTAGCATGTTAACATATTATATAATTATAAGTAACATATTATATAATTATAAGTAAAATAGAAAGTAAAATATCTATTTAGGTCTTCCTTTTTTCTAAAAAGGAAAAAGAAAGGTGTGGTTGTATAATTAGAAAGAAGTAGGCAAAGAAGGTATGGTTTTAAAATGGGACACGCGGCTTAAAATGTACTCTCTCAGAAAGGTGGTTCGAAGTCTCGTGGGCCTCGATAACCCAATAATTTATTGAGGAAGGATAAGTCCAAGTTATCACATGTGCTTGTCGTTCGTATTAATGTCAATCGTCAATTTCCAGCCTGAGCTCGAATCTAACGGCTCCTGTAAGTTGTTATCTTAGAAATCCCACATCTGATCATCACTCCAACCTGAGTAGTAACATCATTAGAACCACCACCATTAAGTAATGGAAACTTTACTAAACTGGGAAACAGATATGATGCTTAACTTTCGAATTCTATCCTTATTTTTGAGAATGAAGTAAACTTCTGGGTCAGCGATGACCTCTATAAGGGATGTACCGGTATCGCAAAGGGAGATTAGTCACCAACTCCGACTCAGTAGATACCTCTTGGGAGGAAAAAAAAAACAGAGTTTGGCAACAAAATAATATATATGAACGTCGTTCTAATTATTAAACAAGAGTCAAAACTATATATTATTTTATAGATAAGAAAATCACACGTAAACGTAAAAGGAATAAGCGTACAGTTGTGTGATCACCACAGAGATTATTCCACAGGTCATAAGATAAAAGAATCCGAATTGGCATGGAAGCTGCGTAGGTTTTGATTTTTTCTGGTGTTCACGGGGTAAGCACTAAGCCGTGTAACATCCGCGTAATGACATGATTCGTTAGTTCGGACGGTCGCTTACGCTCACAACGCTTACGTTTGTTTCTTGTCTGTTTCCTCCTCGTCTCTTCTCCGCCTGACTCTTCCAACATTCTCCACCATAACTTCTTCGTTCTCTCTCTCTCTCTCTCTCTCTCTGATTCTGCGGAATCTAATATAAATTTGGTTCCATTTTTCTCAAAACTTTATTCTCGACTGCAAGGACAAGATCGATTCGGGTTATTGTGCAACAACGAAAGTGGACACTCCGGGTAGGTTTAGCCTAACGTTTTATGCTGTCTTGTGTTGTTGCAGCGAAAAAAGGCTCTATATAATTCTCATCAGTTTCGTTTGCTAACTGTGAAACATCGTAAAGGGTTCATCTTTTTCTCCAGAGGTTTCGACCCAAATTTTGGTTTCTGGAAAACTAAGTCTAGAATGCTTCTTGTCTTTGTCCTCAAACCGTATTGATGTTATTGGGAAATTGTTATGCGTCATTAGGTTTCCTCGTAGATCAATGGGGACCTCAGAAAATCCCCTTTGTTCGTGAAACTCTCGTCTTTTTAGATTTAAACAAATCCGTCTTCCTTGTAATTATTTGGATCCTTATGGTTGTTTGAATATGCGGCAGGGGAGGTTTTGCAGAATAGTTTCTTTGAAGCTTCTCGAGAGGAGCTGCTGTTCATACAACTCTGGCCGTCATTGTGGTGATTCGTAGATGTACCGGAACAGACATCGGTCATTCGTTTTCCGGTCCTCAGGCATCATCATCATCTTCATGCTACTGCACTCAGTCTTTGGTTTGGGGTCTTCCCATTGATTACGGCTAACTTTTGGTCCACAATCTTATATGTAATCCCTACTTCTCAATATTGTTCTCTGTACCCATTCAATTGGCATTTCCTTAGAGATGTAAGCATCAGCAGCACGGATTTATCTGCGAAAAGGTAAAAGAATTGGGGAAATAGTAAGTTCAAGGGATAAAACAACGCCTCTTCTGACGAATTTTGAATAAAACCTCCTTTTAAGATGGCAAGATACAGCTGCTGCCTTTGGCTGCCTGGGAGAAAGAAGGAAAAGATGGTGAGAACTAATTGGATTTAGACTATTGACGTATTATGATTTTGAATATTGCAATTTCGTGTTATCTGCTTATTCTTAATTTCTCCTTTGTGTGATTTTAGGTTGGTGACCAGTTGTTCGATAAAGTTGATGACTTCAACAAGGCTCTGAAGTCCCTTAAAGTCGGGCCTGAATACCCAGTAACACCTTTAAAGATTGAGGAGTTGAAAACACTGACAGCATCTGCTTTGCCAGCATCGGATGATATGCCCAACCAGTTTGCATTTGCTGGGGAGATGAGCCGCAAGACTCTCAAGAGGGATGACGCTTCTGAGGTGGCATATGAAGGAGAAGATGAGCATGAAGAAAATGTCTCACTGAGGAGGGACGTGTCTGATCCAGACCTCCAATCTTTCAAGGGTGATTCAAGTGGATATGAACTTAGTGCTGATAGGAGGGTGGCCTCCTTTAATTCTTTTGCCTCTGAGTTTACTGAACAAAATGCAAACAAATCTGAAAAGAATCACGAGGGTATCATTGACGTGATCCAAAGTGGACATGTTAGTGATCCTGGTATTACTAAGGGAAGATTCTGCGATTCACCCAAGCTCAAGCGTTCCTGCTCTAATCTGGAAACAAGCAAAATGCTGAAAGTAATTGCAGAGGTGCTACCACCTTCAAAGTTGCTCCTTTATGGGGAATCACATGAACAATCAGAGAAGTGGAGGACTCCAGGCAGCCCTGCATCTGTAAGAAGCCATTGCAGCGCTGACAAAGTGATATTAAGGAAGCATTCTTCAAGCCAAGTCCTACCTTCCAGGAGTAGAAAGCTGTGGTGGAAATTGTTCCTTTGGAGCCACAGAAATCTACATAAAGTGACTGCAAAACAGCAGCAGCAGCCACAATTTGTAGGTACAGATTTGAACCAGAAAGGTGGATACCACTCAGATACAGTTGAACCAAACCGAGCTATGATGTTGAGCAGAACACAATCACCCGAGTCACTTATAGGAGAATCCTTGAACAAGGACCCCTACAGAAATGGAGAAATGGAAGAAAGTTGGAGAGATATTGGGGATTCATTTTCTGGTTTCTGGCCCCAGAACCGGTGGGTTGCTTTCCCAACAGAATCTACGTCCTACTCTAGAGTTGATGAATGGGTTAAAGATCTTGAGACTCAAATGCCACCATCTGATGATGATGTTGATGATGACAATGATGGTGCTGGCAGTGATGAGGGCATCATCTTCCCACCCTCTCCTTTGAAAGACAAATCACCACTGAAAAGCACAGCTGCAATTATCCGATCTCCAGATAATAATTTATCTGAGGATATTCTAATTGCTAACAGTGTGATCCAGTCCCTGAATTCTTCCACAACTGCGGCACATATCTCCGCTATTGGGTTAAAAGCCACTCCCATCATGTCACACTTCCTTAGTCTTCGATCTGTGGACCTATCTAATAACTCCATAGGTATGCTTCTAGCAAAAGCAGAAACACAATCTGACTGAAGTCACATTTTAACTTAGGAATGAAAGTTACTTATTGGTACTAACAGAGCTGCCTGTTTGCTTTGTCCTTTTTTTGCAGTCTGCATAACCCCAGGATCATTGCCAAAGGGCCTTCATGTTCTAAACTTGTCAAGAAATAAGATTAGCACTATTGAAGGACTTAGAGAACTAACTAGGTTGCGAGTGCTTGATCTCAGTTATAATCGCATGTCTCGAATTGGGCAAGGTATCATTGATGTCAGTCCTTTCTCTATATGATTTGCATGTTTTCCCTGACACTGAAAACTTTAAATTTCTCTGTTATAATGATTCTTGGATGTTTGTTATGTCAGGGCTATCAAACTGCACAATGATAAAGGAACTGTCGCTCGCTGGTAATAAAATTAGTAATGTTGAGGGACTGCATAGGCTCCTAAAGCTTACGGTCTTGGACCTTAGCTTTAACAAGATTACGACTGCTAAAGCTTTAGGCCAGCTCGTTGCCAACTATCACTCTCTGCAAGCTCTAAATCTGTCGGGAAATCCTATTCAGACCAACATTGGTGATGATCACCTTCACAAAGCAGTTTGTAGTCTTCTTCCGAAGGTTGTGTACTTGAACAAGCAGCCCATCAAATCACAGAGAGCACGGGAGGTTGTCACAGACAGTGTTGCCAAAGCAGCGCTGGGGAACAGGTATAACTCTCGTAGAAATGCAGCAAGGAGAGTTGGCAGCAGTGGCTCACCCTCGAGCGGTCATCGGAGCAGTGCTAGTGTTTCACACAGATCAAGCAGAAATAGATCCAAAAACCGAACCAGTTATCCAAAGGCAACACGATCTTTACTTGCCCCTTCATCCCGTTGAAATATTTCCCCATCCAGTAGTCATAGCTCTTGGTAAGTGTTTTGCTTGCAACCTTTATCATCACACTTGTGGTATTCCTTGGGACATTCCTCTCGTATGTTTTTTATCTTGTTTGGATTCTTGTAAGCAGTGGTTTCGATATAATGTATTAGCATTTGCCTCGCAAGTATAAATCTGGGAATTATAGTGTTAGGCCACCATAGCCTCCTCGTGGAATTGATGCGAGCGATGCTTTTTCTTTCTAATGGTTTTAAAAGATTTGATTCATGTAGTAACTATGTTGTTAAAAACAACATTTATTTTATTGTATGGTACAAGTCCCTGTCAGTTTCTTCAAAATGCTCAATCCATAAAAATAGATTACAGAGTGGTCATGGCCGATCAAAGGAACCTCAAAGACCAATCCCAGCGATTAGATTTCAGTCCCACCCAGTAATGTTGCTCATGTACAATACAAAATGATCAAATCATCTAGACCTTGGTGAAATCGAAGAAGTTCATATGCCCAGCACTTTTCATCCACTACAGTTCTCTTTTCTTCATTTCGGCAAACTTATACAGCTTTTCATTAAAAACCACCTGTGGGTCCTTGTGAATCAAATGCCCATTCTCATCACGCCCATCCTTCAAGAACACAACCCAGTTCATCTCCGTCCCAGCAAGATAAAAAGTTCGAGGCTGCTTCTTAAGCATATCGTAAGTATGCTTGGTCAACGAAAACTCCTCCTTAAACTCTACAATATGATGTATAGAAGCCCTCTTCTCCAAAGTCAAGCTCAAGAACTCATGCAGAACTCCAATTCTATACTTCTCGGCGTCCAGGCTCCAGACATCCAGCTTATGCCCATCACTATATGGTGACACCAACGGCAAAGTATTCAACAAATTCAACCTCCTCGTATCATCATATTCCAAATCCAAATCTTTGGCATGCTTGACCCCAAACTTAAATGCCCTTTTAACCTTATCCTCATTAACCATGAACTCTTTCTCCAACTCACTTACTGCTAACTTCGATTCCCAATTCACGAGTTCCAAAACCCTCTTCCCATCACTCTCAACAGCAATCCGAAAGTAATCAGGATACTTAACAACTCTATCCCTAAAATCATCGGGAATCCCGAACAACGATCGACAATGGTGAATCTTACTCAAAGGAATCTTCTTGTCCTTAGACATCATCAACAACTTACGAACCTTAGTGACACGATCAACCTCCATAGAATCCATAATCCCTCTCTCTTCATCAAGCAAGTCTTCCATGAGATCAGTGACGCCTACCCACATCTTGTTGTCAGAGTGTCGGTAGGTCTGGAAAAGGAGAGGGTGTCGGTCAATGGAGCGAGCGACCTTGCGGCCCCGGGGGAAGCCGAGCTCACGGTGGAGCTTGCCGGCGTCGTCGAGGCGGAGAACGTGTTCGGGCTGTTGGGAGAGGAAAATTTTGGACTTAATGAGGAAACGGAAGTAGGAGTCGAGTTCGACGAGGGACTCGAAGTGGGCATTGCGGGTTGATGGAAGTTGGACGGGTTTGGTGCGCGGAGAGTCGGGCTTTTTCCGTTTCTTGCGGAATTTTTTGGGGAGTTTGGTGATGAGGAAGGAAGTGGAGAATGGGTAAGTAGGGTTTTGGAAGAGGGATGGGGTTAAGAGGGATGGGGTTAGGCATAGGGTTTTGGAGTTAATGAATTTGGAGAGGTAAAAGCGCGAAGCCATGGGAGTTTGGCTTGGAGGTGAAGCGTTCAACTTTGTGATTCTTATATTTATAGCCCGTACGTGTGTTAAATGGGCAGTTGCCCAAATACCACTACCAGCGTTTTACTGCACAACCTGGAACAGCAAAGACAGTGTGATCCAGGTAAGTTCCTGAATGAATTTCACCGAAGTCGCATCACGTAATGGCACTCTGTCATTTACAAGTGCAAGAGAACCCGGAAAACCTTGTACAGTAGAAAAAAATGTTTGGAGGGCGGCAGGAAGAACTCTACTGGCATTTTCCTTTATTTAGAGCACCAGACCAAAATTCACCACTTTGGATTGCAGATATCAGATTCGTACAGTACTAATTTAGCTAGAAGCATTTGCAACAACTGTAATAAACTGACAAGACTAAGAATAAAAGAGTGAATTTGACAGGTGATAAAGATTCTATATAATACATGAAATAGGAACTTGCTTATTCTGTAACCATTTTCACAATCTTAATCTTGTGGTTGTATAGTTATAGTTTGACAACAAATGGAACGTCAAAACTTGAAAATCTAATGCTGTACTTCTTGCTTGCTGCCTGCCTCGACCGAGTAATTACATGACCCTCCCCGAAGCCTTACGGTTACGGAGGAACTCTGTGGTTGTTTCCACCAGAATACACGTTGTTCGCTCTGCTCTGTTCTCTGCTTTAGTCTTTAGTTCTGTCTATGGCTGAGTTTTATGAACATTAATTAACTTAACAAAATGAATAAGAATAAATATGAACCTCCTTCAGAAATCAGCTTGCTTGTTTCTTGAAGAAAGGTTTTTGACAGATGAGGAGTTTTTCGTCACTGTCACTATCAATTTCTATAACGCGGGCTTCCCACTTCAACCGAGTGCCTAGAGCTCTTGCCGATTCAATGAGCGGTACTGTGTCACGAACTATTACCCAGCCCTGCACCAAACATCAACATCAGTGAAAAACAACGTGAACCACATCTTTATGAATATCTGCATGTGAACGACATCAATGGAAACCTCGTCTACTAAATATTTGAAGAGGGCTCTTTAGACGGTGAACTTGAATGAAATAATGAAAGAACTGGTCGAAGCACAGTAGTTTTAAGTTTAGAGTATCCAATTTCATCAAAACTGGGTAAAGGGAAGTATATAACAAACTTCTTTAACGCAGCAACACCACTTAAGTAAAGCCTAGCACCATGGAAAATAAATGTTTGCTTAAGTACAACACTGCACTACATACTACCTAGCAAGGTTCTCAGGGAAGATCTAATATATTCTGTAGATCTTATTCTAGCACCATTTTAAGTGATCAAGGAAAACCGTAATATCCACCCAGAATTAAGCATCTAGAATGCAAATCTAGCAAGAAAAATAATTTAAATTCTAATACTGCTGCAACTCATATATGTAATCATAGTAGATGGTTTGTAACATAAAAATGAACATCTGCATTCCATATATGAAGCTCATAACAACTCAAATTTCCCCAACATTAGCAGCAAGTGTAAGAGATAAAAAGAATTTAGAAGTGGACATTTTTGAGTCAGGTACCTCAGGTCGAAGTAGTCGATCAATCTCAGTGAATATATCCAGAGTGCTGCACCTGCGCTGCTGACCAGTTTCAAGGGACAGTAAGCCTTGCATATGCACCAAATCATAAGTTCTAGGGTATGTTGGGAATGCTTCACACCTGAAATAGAAGTATTTAATACAAAATTAAACAATATAGTACAATAATGAAAGCATAAATTGGTTACATGCACAAATATGAATGTAAGAAGGAATTATTCAATCGTGACATCTATTTTATATAATCCTAGCTCACAGTTGAGCACACCCAAATATTATCCTCTTTTACGACCTTCATGTTTGAAAATGTGCTCTGAAGTATCCATATCATCAAACTCAGGCCTTTGTGTCAAGCATATTCCTCATCTTAACTAAAGCTAAAACCTTTATCAGTTGATGGAAATATTATTTCCAGCTCATTCTCAGAATTAAAAAGAAATCCTCAACTAAACAGTAGAAATTAAAGTTAGTCACAAAATTCACCAATGAGATAGGATGAGCTAAAACATGTCATCGTATATTCTAATGAACTATAGCCTACAAGAATAAGATCGTAAGAAATATCGTGAGTTGGAAATAAGTTTACCAATCATGCAGTACACCAACGAAGCCTCTATCAAGTATCAAGGGAAGAAGATTAGGTCCATTTGTCGGGACCACATTCATAACCCAGACGGACTTGCCAGCTTCCAGCAGTGCAGAATTAAAGCCACCAAGATGAGCATTCGTGTCTAGCACATTTCTGAGCATGTTATAAGGTGGAGAAGGATCCTCATCGCCAGGTCTCTTTGGATGATCAGAGAATATTAATGGTGAAAGAAGAGACCAATAATTAATGATAGCTGCTTTCCAGTTGTCAGCATCCTCCACAAACTCTTCTGGATGCAAACCTGACAAATTGAAGCAAACCACAACATAAATAGTAAGGCAAGTGAACAATCTTTTAAATACTCCAAACTAGATAAAATTTTCTATTCAAAATGGAACCTGAAGCAATGAAATAAAAGTAGGGTACCATATATTGCAAGCTCGTTGTTCGTCAACTGCGACCTAGAAGGCCAGGTTCTCCTCTCTTCAATTGGAATCCAGCGACGACTGTGTGTCCCAGCTATGCATGCTTCAAGTGGTCGATAATAAGGAGATTCAACATCATGGCCTTTGCTGCATAGTGAAGGACCTGAGCTGGACTTCCTGGACACATAAGGCAGTTTTTGCTAAGGATCACCTGATGTAGGCACATGAGTCTCGGAGATATGATATTTTAAACAAAATCAGACATATTCCAATTTTGTGTATACAAGTAAATGAAGTTGCTTTGCGAGTCACCTTAAATCATAGCAGTTCCTTTTGCTAGTCTTCTTCCACACTACAGTTTCATCTTGTTGAGATAACATCTCCCAACAGAGATTTTTTGCAAAATCTTGAACAAAGTTCCACCTTTTCTGATTCTCTTTGTTACGAGCATTAGTAAGTGGTGAACTCCAGACAAAGTAACCACCAGGCTTTAAAACTCTATCAACTTCAATCAAGTAAACACCATCTGTAAAACAAAAGGAATATCGACTCATTTTGACTGAAATATTAATCTGAAAACTGATCAGGCAAAAGCATGAGAGCATTAAGAATGTGATGAAATCTAGTGAATAGTCCAAATCAGACAACTAATTTCTCTCTCTCTCTCTCCAATTTAATATGTGATCATAAATGAATAACTGATACCTTTTTTGTCCCAATCAGTGCCACATCTTGAGCAGTGCACCATATCAAAGGATATAGAAGGATATGGCAACTGCTTGGAAGTAAAAGAACCAATCATTGCAGGAAGACCTCTTTCAAGAGTAAGCTGAACTTGGCTCCCTGAAGCCTCATAGTTTGCAATGCACATTGTTAAAAGTTGTTTCGAAAAGAGATGTGCTCCGAAGCTGCCATAGCCACATCCTATATCCAAAATGGTTCTGACCTGCATAAGTTAGTAAATATAACAGTAATTGTTAAGTATGATTTCAAGTAGAGAAGAAGTCAAATGAGAAGTGATGTTTCAGCAGTAACCTCAAAGTTCAAAATTTAAGGCTTAATTTCCAAAGCAGCATAATGAAATAAAGCAGAAAAAATGTCGCCATTACAAAATTTATATAAGCTAATCTGCTGTAATCTTGACAGGAAATAGAAGAAACATTCAGAGAGGATTTCGTTATACAGCAGTAAAATGAATTACAATCCTCATTGCAAAAACTTCAATTTCCACCGGGAAAAAAGAAACATAAATGAGTTATATATGCAACAGTGGCAATTCACCCCAGCAACATAAATGCGTTATATATGCAATAGTGGCAACTCACCCCAGCTTGTATGAAGTTAGATTCATTTCGCAGGCCAATCATTTCAGCAATTTGATGTGAATAGTCTTCGACGCCATCAAACATTAATGAGGCTGAACGAAAGGAAATTTGCTCTTCATCCAGCATCATCATCCTGGCATCCACATTTAGAAGAAGAAATCATGAAAAGAGACCAGAAACTGAAACCACGTAAGGTTTCCTAAATGGGTCTAACTGTCGTTCACCTTTTGGTCAAACTACCAGAGGACAGTACCTCCTGTGCAGTGATTTTAACATTTGAAACCCAGATGACATCTCTTCCAGTAGGCCATCGAAGAGGAATCTTGTAATTTGCTGGTGGTAGCACAAGACAACTTTGGCTTGACTCTTGGCCACAATGACGGTCACTCACACTAAAATCAGAATTGCCTAATGCAAGAATGTCTGACAAGTTGAAACAAGGTACATAATTTTCAGACTCCTCAGAACAGAATTCCATCTCTTTCAACCTTAAAGAACCAATAGACAGCTCTCCAATATCCCAAAGGTCTGAAACAAGTTGCTCTTGGAGTCGTCTATAATTATGTACTATTTGACCTCTTGATGATGTTGATATCGAAATAGTCCACCAAAATGACACAGTAAGAGCAAGAATTACTATCACAACCAAACTAAATCTCAGAAGCAGCAAAGCTAATTTGTGTCGACTCCTTGCAGTCCCTATGCTTAATGAATCAGACCGAAAACCGTTTTCACTAACGCTACACTTGGAAGGAGAACTACTACCAGGAAAAAGTACCCGAAAGGGTAATTTTAGGGCTCGATAACTATGATCAGAAGACCTGGTCCTTTCCAAATCTTCTTTATCTGGCGTATCTTTCATTTCTGAATCCCATAAATCACGACTGTTCCCAGAGATCCGTGTCCCCGATATGCCCCGATGGAGAGGCCTTGACATTTTCTTTCCTGCAAATTCTAAATCAAGTGAATATGGAACTGAAAATCATGTCCTACCAGAATAAATTCTACATCTTTCATTAACCAGTTGTAGAACAGGACAAAGACACAAAACTTTTCATAGAAGTTTAAAACTGAGAATACTTATACGCTAAAAAGAGTTTATACGAGGTGGTTATACAGAGTAAAGACGAAAAAGGAATTTTGGTTGAATATCACCACTTGAGAAATTATATTAGATCCACAAAAACAAGTGCATAAAAGAACATTCTTCCCTAATACCAATTCTAAAACTCAACTCAGAAAGAGTGTAAAATAAAGGAAACTTTGATTCAGATAACGTAAAAGACCGGAAAACCAGACACATTTGAGGCCATAGGAGCATAAGAATAGATGTCAGTAAGATCATCGACCAGGAAAAAAAAAAAAGGCTCTTCTCCGTAAAAAATCGTTGTAATTTAGTACCTAAAGCTAAAATCTAAACAGAAAGAGAAGGATTTCACATGGAACAGAAAAATCGGCTAAAAGAGAAGCGAGGAGCACTGTCATTTCTAATCCAATCAAAATTCAGCAAGAGAGAGTGAGTAGTGACATAGTCAAAAGAAGCAAAGACCGAAACGCTACCTTTAATGGGCACAACAGAACTGCTAGCGTGATTCTTGATGAGAAATGCAGAGAGCTGGCAAGGAATTAAAATTTTGGAGAACCCCAGAAAATTAGGAAAAGCTTCATGTATGGTTTGGTTAAACCCAGAAAGAAACGGCAGTTCTTGTTCAAAGGTCTCTTCTGTTAGCTTCAATGGCTGCCTTTTTCACTCCCTCACACCTCAACTTTTCCTTATTACACTTGGAAGGGAAAAGAATGGATTTTGATCGATCCAATCACAACAGAACTCTCGTGAGAACTGAATACAGTCGCTTTTATATAGTATTTTCTTTGAAAATTGGGAGGGGGAACACACACAAATCTATCAAAAGCAGAAATGTAAAATATTTAAAAGCAGTACTACAAAATTATGATGTTTTATTAATTATTACATAAAGACGCGGTTACGTATCCTCACAGGCACACCTGACTCCAAACTCAAAACAGTAAATAATTCTCAGACGCCTCACTAGAAGTCTCCACAGTAGGTAAATTCACTAGCAATCTCTTTCACTATCCCCTTCTCTGCGACTCTTTATCTTGGAGCATTTTTTTATATTACTTCCATTTTGGGATCGGCTCTCTCTGTCGGCAGATACATATTTTATCTATCCTTACTATGTTTTGTAATGGAGAAAGTTGGTTATCTTGGCATTTTAACTTCCATGAACTGGAGCTAGAACTTAGAAGCAAAAGGAGTTTGATGTGTGTGTAGATCTGAGGGACAAAGAGGGAGAGAGACAAAAACACGCTCCAAAGTCCAAAGACAATTTATAAACAAGAGAGGCTGCTTGTTTTCATGAGCTCACGTTTTGACTTTGGCCCAACATTACTCCATCTTCACACTTGTAATCAATGCCTGTATCTGGCTATACGCATTATTTAGTTTCTAAAATTTGTGTAGAAATGTATCTTTTCTCTGTATTTATTCTGTATTGTATAGATTTCTGTATAGGGTTTATTTCTGTTTAATTTGGGTTGCATTTTATATAGTGGCAATCACCGTTTTATTATTATGTACAGTGGTGTTATATATACAATCTTTGTTTATGAATACTATAACTCATTCGTTTATTCCAAATTTCTCTACAAAGTTGAAATTCCTAGTGTTTTTTTTTGCAATTTCTTCATAGTATCAGAGGGACTGGGTCGATCCTTGTTTCTCTGTAGCTGAATCATGATAGACGGCATAAGTGGTTCAAGATCGTCGTTTGGATGTATGAATGATGATGAGAATCCCATGTTTCTACAAAATTCTAATCATCCTAGGATGATTCTTGTCACGATTCCGTTAACCGGCAACAACTACTTATCTTGGAGCTATGCAATGCAAATCGCTTTAGGTGCAAAGCTGAAGCTTGATTTCATCAATGGGAAGTGTGAAAGATTGATAGAAAGCTCACCAGACTATGATTGGTGGTGTCGGGTCGACTTTACAGTCACATCATGGATTCTTAACGTCATCTCCAAAGACATCGTAGAGTCTTTTTTGAACACGAGTTCAACTAGGGATCTTTGGAAAGAACTAGAGCGGCGGTACAGAGAGTGTAATGACTCGTTGTATCAAATCAAGAGAGAAATCAGTTCGATTTCTCAAGGGGGACTGTCTATTTCCAGGTATTTCACAAAACTCAAACGTTTGAAGGATGAATTGAACTACTTGGCTCCCATCCCACAATGTTCATGTGGAGCCCTAAAACAGTGTTCATGTGGATCCCTAAAGCAGTTAGTTGATTTTGGGGATAATGATCGATTAGTACAATTTCTTATGAATTAAATGAAGAGTATGATGCTATTCAGAATCAAATACTTGTGATGGAATCTTTGCCTCATATAGATAGGGCTTATGCGAAGGTGGTTAGGGTTGAAAACAACCAGAGGTTAACATTATTTTTGCTGAGAATACAATTAGTGCTTTAATGGTGCATAATTCTGGTAACAGTAATACAAAAACGGCTGGCATACGTGTTTCTAAGAAACAGTTAAACAAGGAGGATATGTTGTGATTTTTGCAAGATGAAACGACCTATAAGAAATACCTGCTTCAAGATTTAAGGGTATCCAGATTGGTATAAAAGTTCTGACGATAAGAAAGGAGGAGATACAAATAAGGAGTTTGTGAATATGATTGACTCACCTTTGAATTATCTAGTAGAGAGGGATACAAAAAAACCAATCTGGAAGCAGGACATGGTTGCAATGATTCAATAAGGTATCAAGAGTTTTTTAAAAAGCAAAGGCAAGCAGATCCAGATGATAGACAAAAGAGGAGATGTTATAAATTCGTACACTATAATGACTTTGCAAGAGCATTCTCAACCATTGTTTTAGTTCAGCTAGTTCAATTGAATGTAGTTTTTAGATAATAGACACGGGTGCTTCAAACCATATGTTCCATGATCTAATTTTGTTTGATAAACCTATACCAGTTGTTAAATTCACTCATGTTCACCTACTGGACGGCACAGTTAAGACAATAGACTTCGCAGCGGATATTATTCTTTCTGATAATCTTTGTCTATCATCCTCTTTACATGGACCTTCGTTCAAATATAACCTATTTTTATGAATAAACTAACTTGTCAATCTCCTACCAAATTTACCTTTTATGCAACCTTTTGTGTTCTACAGGATCTTGTGACTGATGAGGTCTTAGCAGTTGGAAAGATAAATGCAGGACTATATGTTCTTGACAAATAGGGATGGCAGTGGGTTTTTAACCCGATTAACATCCGCACTACCCAACCCGAAAAAATAGATATGGAGGCTAAAAAATAGATTTTAAATGGATGTTGAAAAATGGATGTGGATATGGATTTGGATATGGGTCTAGTGATAACCCGAACCATGGATACCCATATCGTATTCGTTTTTTATTAACTCTATTTTTTTAATTTTTTCTTGAATATTTATGGTTAAATATAATAAAATATAAATATTTTATGAGAAAAAATAACTTAAAAATATCCACTTTACTCTTCAGTACTCATATTTTTCATCATATTTTATTTTCTTATAGGATGATAATAATGCAAATGATATGGAGATGGAGTTTTGAATGTTTTGGAGTTCTCGCAAAGACAATTTGAAGTTTTGGTTATTTCAATCTTTATTCCAGTTCTAAATTGTGAAAAATGTATATTATCTTTGTACTAGACATTATGATTTTTATTATTCCAAAATCAAAATCTTGATTTATTATTATTAAATTAATTTTGATTTGGAGCGTTTGTAAAAATCTGCTCTTTATGTTTTCTATTTAGAAGTTATATTCTTATGTGTTACACAACCCGATGGATATCCAAAAACTTGAACAACCCAATAGATTTGGATATGGGTAATAAATCGTAAAAACTTATGGATATGGATATGGATATGAGTTGAGTCATAAAAAATGGATATGGATATGGGTAGAGTAAAACCCAAACCGAATCCTACCCATTGCCATCCCTATTGACAAATATTCATTAAAAAAACACCATTTTGTCTTACACCACACTTTTAGATAATCATCCAAATAAGCTAATACATTGTCATAGGGCTATTCTTGATGGTTTTTGGCACCAAAGATTGGGTCATTCATCCCTTAATGTAATGCAACAGTTGCAATGTTCTTTCAATGATATGAAATTTTTGAAACAACCTTGTGATGTATGTCATTTTTCTAAACAAACCAGACTTCCTTTTCCTAAGAGCAGTATTAGTACATTTGCATGTTTTGAACTGTTGCATATGGATCTTTGGAGTCCTTATAAGCAGGGGTCAATCAGTGGAGCTCACTACATTTTTATCATAGTAGATGAATTTTTTATAACAACCTGGACCTATTTACTCAAATACAAAAGTCAGACATCTACCTTCTTAGAAAAATTCCTTAAACTTATTAAAAATCAATTTCATGCTACAATCAAGATCATCAAAACAGATAATGGAACAGAATTCTTGATTCATAGTTATCAAGAAATTCTTGTAAATTATGGCATTATACACTAGAAAATCTCTCCTTACAGTCCACAACAAAATGGAGTTGTTGAATGAAAACATCAACATTTGTTACAAACTGCTAGAGCCCTTATGTTTCAGTCTCATTTGCGAAAATACTTTTGGGGAGATTCAATTTTAACAGCCATATATATCATTAATAGACTTCCAACTTTTGTTCTTAACTGGAAGTCTTCTTATTCTGTTCTATTTCACAAACTCGATTAAAATTTTCTGAGAAGTTTTGGTTTCTTATGTTATAACTTCAGCACATCTCATCATAAAGATAAGTTTGCTCTTAGGGCTTTCAAATCTATTTTCCTTAGTTATTCTTCAGGCCAAAAGGCTTAAAAATTTTATGGTATGCAACATCATCATATTTTCATTTATAGGGATGTTGATTTCTATAAGAACATATTCCCTTTTCGATTTATTCCTTCAGATTCAGAGTTAGTTCCTTTGCCTAATCCAGATGTCCTAACACTTAATTGCATTTCAAGAATCATCACCTCCTAAAATTCTTACTATTGATCCATCAAATTCAGCAATTCCACTTTCATCTAATATACCTTGTTCCACTAATATTACACCGAGCCCAGCTCCTATTCGAAGGAGTACTCGTGTAACCCAACAACCAAATTGGTTGAATGATTTTGTTTGACATGCATCTGTTACTAATATTGTTCATCATACTTCTCCTAATATACCTTATCTCCCTTCTCATACACCTCCCACATATCCCTTTCTAATCTCCCCACATCTTACCTCAACTTATCAGTCCTTTTTAGCAAATGTGTCTAATTTTGAGGAATCTAATTCTTTTGAGCAAACTTAAACTATTCTGAATTGGCTTTCTGATATGGAGGTTGAGTTGGCAGCTCTTGATAGCAATCATACTTAGGACCTTACTACTTTACCAAAGGGTAAAAAGGCTATAGGTTCTAAATGGGTGTATAAGGTTAAACTTAAACTTGATGGGACCATTGATAGATATAGGGCTAGGTTACTAACTAAAGGCTATAATCAAATTAAAGGGTTGATTACATTTACTGTTTTTCTCCAGTTGCCAAGATGATTACTGTGAGACTTTTTATAGCTATTGCTGCTGCAAAGGGTGGCATTTACATCAATTAAATATAAACAATGCTTTTTACATGGTTATATTGATGAGGAGTTGTACATGTTATCTCCTCAAGGCTATACCAAGGCTGACCCCAATCAAGTTTGTTGTTTGCGGAGGTCTTTGTATGGTCTTAAGCAAGCTTCATGCCAATGGAATCATGAGCTTACTGTTTCTCTTTGCCAGCAGAATTTTTTGCGATCCGCTCATGATCCGTGTCTTTTTATTAAATCAGAAGGGGTTGATTATATTGTTATCATTGTATATGTTGATTATGTGTTAATCATGGGTCCAACAAAGACTTGTATTCAGCAAGTAAAGCATATTTTACATGACCAGTTTACTATCAAAGACATGGGGTCTGTAAAATATTTTCTTGGATTGAAACTTGTTAGGTCTGATAATGACTTGTATATGAATCAGAAAAAAATATGTGTTGGATATCCTCGAAGATACAGGTTTGACAGGTTCAACAGGGGCAGCCACTCCTTTATTTCCTCATTATCGTTTTGATGACGCTGGCTCTCCTTTATTGGTACATCCAGATAGGTATCGAAGGTTGGTAGGGCGTCTCCTTTATCTTGGATTTACCTGGCCAGATATCACTAATGCAACTCAACAGTGGAGCCAATTGTCCAAGCCCCTACTGAACAGCATTGGACAGCTGCCCTTCATGTGCTAAAGTAACTAAAAGAGTCTCCATCTACAAATTTATTTTTTCCTTACAACAATTCATGTTCACTACAAGCGTTTTGTGATGCAGATTGGACTGCATGTCCTTTTAGTAGGAGATCCTTAACAGGTTTCTGTATATTTTTGGGTGATGTCATGATTTTTTGGAAGATTAAGAAATAGTGTACTGTTTCTCGGTCTTTCGCGGAGGCTGAATATCGTGGCCTCTCTACTACGGTCTGTGAGTTATAATGAATTTCTTATTTGTAGGCTAATTTTAGACTGTCGATTTCATTTCCTATTCTTATGTGGTGTAACAATTTGGCTGCTCTCTATATTACTACTAATCCTATTTTTCATGAACAAACCAAATATTTAAAAATTGATTACTATTTGGTTCGGGATAAATACAATCAGGGCTTTATTCTTCCTTAGCACATTCTCTCAAAGTTTTAGTTGGCAGATATGTTAATTAAGGCTTTCTCAGCGCATGTTTTTTCTTTTCTAATGTCTAAGTTGGGCTTGTGTGATTCGCACTAAGCACTAACGTGAAGGAAGGCTGTAGAAATATATCTTTTCTCTGTATTTATTATAGACTACCGTATAGGGTTTATTTCTGTTTAGTTAAGTTACGTTTTACATAATGACAGTCACCGTTATATTATTATGTACAATGATGGTATATATACCATCTTCGCTTATGAATACTGCAACTCATTCGATTATTCCAGATTTCTCTACAAAATTGGACTTTCTAGTTTATTTTTTTTGCGATTTCTTGAAATTGCTTTAGCAATACCTTGTCGACGAGCATGTTAAAGAAAATGATTATAACTAATGAGTTTGTATTGTATTTGTAGCATCGAAGGGGATTTGTCTTAACTAGGAAGTACCTGCTTTAACTAAAGTCTCAAGGATTGACTCGATAACCAAATCTTAGATGTTGGTGGGTGAGGGTGATTTACAATTAGGTGCTTTTTCTTTGTGTTGAAAAGATCACAATCTAAGACAGATTTTCAAACGTAATTGGAGATGGTAATCATTCCAAAGTCCTTGACTCATGGCCTAACAGGTGCCAGATGGCATAAAACCACCAAAATCTTAGAGGTTTATTTTATATTTGGTCAGGAAAGGTTAAAGGGGAGATAGGGTGAGATTTGCATTTAAACGGAATCAGGATTCAGATAGAGATTTTGGCCTACAAGTGGAGATATGTATGTATGTTTTCACTTTTTTTTATTTATGAGATATTTTAAGAAAGTTTTAATTATAAAAAATATTTTTAAGTCATTTATATTTAGATTAATCTCCGCTCGAGTTAGATAGGTCACTTATAGAAGGTAAAATTTTAACTTCAAGTTTTAAATAGCTGTATACATAAAAATGGTTTGAACCTGTCACCTCACTTAAGTCAAAAAAAAAAAAAATCTTAACCAACTCGCGTAAGTCCTGAAGTTTGTATGTTTTTACTTTTTAGTAATCACTGACTCAATTCTTTTTTCCAATTGTTTTTATCTGCTTCAGTGGCAACGTAACTAAAACCCATTTTCACCAAGTAACGTGCCGATCATGTGGCTTTGATTAGCTTGCGGCCTTGCTCCCATCCGAAATGGATCTTTCTAAACTAAAATTTACCAAAAATGAGAAAAGTGGCAAAAATAATATTGTATTAGGTGGCAACACAAAACCCAAAGATTCAACTCGTACAATTTGAGATCCTATGATGATCACATGCTATGCGACAAGAGAGAAGAGACAGAGCGGTAGAGCCAATATCTTTAAAAAATTCCAATCAATTTAATCATTTTAATAATAATTTTTTTTACTTTCAATGTTTATTTATTTTTTTATGTTTTATAATTTTTATTATATTTTTAAAAATTAATTAATTAATAAGTTAATTTTATAAATTAAAATTCTTATAAAGTAAAATTAATTAATTATTTTTTATTTAACAAAAAATTTTAAATAAATTTTAAATTATTTGATAAGTAAAAATGTTTTTTAATTATATTTTAAAATTTTAATTTATTTAATCTTTAATAAAATAAGTTTAATCCTTTAAACTTTTTTCTTACTAACTTAGCGTAGGTTAAATTTTTAATGCCCTAATTGTTTTTTATCCTCTCACTTACTGTCCAAAATAATTCTGGTCCCACTCTGCCGCGTTTCTTCTGTCGGTGGACCGAGCCTGGTGGCGACGCATGTAGCTGTCTATGTAAGCAGCGCAACAGGCGATTCAAACTTTTTGCAGTGTACAACCAGATAAGAGGATTTGTTTTAAGTTTCATGTGCGTAAGCTGGAGTTGTGGATTTTGTCTGAACTTGCGTTCTTTAAGAGAAAATAAAACCTTTTACCTTTCAGTTGCTTTTACTCTGATAAATACTCCTCAACTGGTCCCAGATTTTTAATTTCTGAATTGCTAATTGTATTACCGTTGTGCGTGATTGTAACAGTTATAGGTAATAAGGAAAATATACAACTGTAATAACAGCAAATCAATTTTAAATAATTGAATTACAGAATTCCTGTTCTGCCTTGCAACCTGCTCCTTGTAAAATGAAAGCAACGTTTTTGTTTTCTTCAATTTCGGCGTGGGGATGACATTTGGACAATTGTGATGAGGATAGCTTGCGAGTCCCAGGAAAATAGACAAGGCGTTCCGTTCTAGTGAAGATGGAATCCACGACTTTTGTCCATGAAATGACTTTGCTTAGTGATCTATCGTTTTGCTGCCTGTCTGTTCGGAACCCACCACCAATACAAGTTGTTACGGTCAGCTCTTAACCTTTGTAAGCTTGATTGTAACTACTGGGAAAGTGTTCCTATCAATAATCCAGGCGTAATTGAGAGTGTTTTTTCTTTAGCTCTGTTTGTGACTAACACCCTTCCAGATTCTCCACCGCACTTTCCCCATGTGTAGCTAGCTATTCATTCAGTTTTACTTTTATATAGTTCCAGTCATCATTTAATGTTATTAAATGAAGCTATTTGTAAATGGAATGAATGCAATTCCAGAATCTCAAGTCAAAAAAAGAAGTTGCAGGAGGATTGGGTTTGCCGGAGACAATGACACACATCATCAGTTTCACTCATCCAAAAAATGCAATACATTCCTGAATAAGTGGACCATCCACCAATTGAAGTATTCAGTCACCTCACCTCAGCGCTAAGAAAATAAATAAAAACTTCAACCCTTTGTTACGTGAACGTCCACAGGTCCACTACTATAATAATAAGTGAAACAAATCCAAATCAGTGCCTTGAGAGAAAACCCCAAAGCTGCCACTGTGGGGCTGCTGTGCCTCCGTCGATCTTTATTCTCATCTTAGCTTTAAGGTTATTTTGCCCCCTTTACCTTTTGCTAGCTTGGAATATGCTATTATTGCTTGCTTTCTATCTGTTCTCGCCTCATCACGAGCTTGAATGTCCCACGCAGGAACTCAAACCGGATTCCTGAATACTTCCCCAGGTTTATTTTTCCTTTCCTTTTCTTCGGTTCCCTTTCAATTTAAAATCCTTCATTTGACAGACAACTCGAAAGGAGAAAAGGGGTCCAAATAATTAAATAGTTTGGTCCTTTCGTTCACACAACAATTAAATGAATTATTGATAATGGAATTGTAAAATAATATATTAAATCGCATTCACACACCACAATTACCAAAATTAACTGAACATGGATTCTCTGTTTGATTCTTTTGTTATGTGAATTATAGTAATATATTTAATTTACAGGCATGGGTTAGAAATAAATTGCAGGATATGGTAAGAGTCGCAATTAAGTCAAGATAAAAGAAAAAGAAGCTTCACGCGAGGTAGGTCGCTAAATGTCCACCTAAGAACTGAGAGCTTTCAAAACATAAGAGAACTTTGCTGTTGATAGTCTTCTTCTAGACCCATGTCGGCTAATTAAGATATACTGAAATTAGGACAAGCACGTAATTATGCATACAAATTGCATTATCAGCCGCCCTATTAGGCGAAAACTTCGGTGGATCTGTGACCAATGAAGGTCTAAATCTAATCTTGGAGCAATAAAGGGGTGGCGATACAAAGTCAAAACCTCGAGAAGCTATATAGTCTCTAGTGCGACCATAGGAAAATACACTTGTAAAGAATACTTTGAAAATGTTAGATTTTTGGGATGACTCATGAGTCTAATAGAGTCAGAAGTGGCGTTTGGTATGGCTTCACTATATTAAAAAAGTAGGTTTCTTTAGGATGACCATTTGTTTCTCGTGCGACCACTTGACATGGACCTCGGCTCTGGAGCTATTGTCTTCTCTCCTGTTGCTCACATTTATCTTTAATCTTGATCCCTTATTTTAAATTTTATTGCTGAAAGCCACAACTTTTTATATTTTAAGTTCAGGAATCATAAACTTACTCCTAATGATTTTGTGTAAATAATAAATCTTATATTGGCTTTCAGAAATATATATATATATATATGAAAAGGACGAGAAAGGTGAGTATTGTACTGTTGGCTTAGAAGATGTAGCACAATCAATCAGAAAATCGTGTTGCTGAGATGTGGGTGCTATTTTGGCATTTTCTTCCGTTTGTTATCTGTCTATTTTATCTGTTTTGTCTATGGACTCCTCTACAGTGGCCTTTCAATATACATCACATACAGTTCAGACCCACCAATTATTTACCTGAAGGTAGGCTCAAGTTCCTTCTAAATGGATGATAAAAACTTGGCCGATCAAGTTGGTATTTCAGTTGATTTTACTTTCATAACGGAAACGAGATAAACTGCGAATAGCAGTAGTTAACTGAAGGAGTTCGTTCATCATAGAGCAGAAAGGAACACACAACTGTAAGCATTTAAAAAGACCAAAGAAAAGACAGCGGAAGGTGAACCGGTACAGAGATCCCACAAGAGAAAACAACACTAGCCTGATGGGCTAATAATGGCTTCCCTCCATGCCAGAACGTCCATAACATGGCAATCACGAGACCATGTGCATGTGATTCACTAACCTTCGAAAAGTTTTCAAGATTAGACAGTAATCGTATCCGCTCCACACGAAAAATGTTTGATATTTTGGTTATTTTAATACCCATAATAAATAATAGTTCTTCATCACATCAAGCATTACTCGTGACTCTTTAACGCCCATGTTCCAAAGATTGACCCAAGTATGAAGTGTAATAATTGGAGAAATTGCATGACATAACGTCATAACTCTATCAGGATTAAGGGCCAAGCATCCACATTATCTGGAGCTAGAGCCTCTGGAACCCACAATGCATGTGATATGCTTGAATGTGGGCACTTCTGTCGTGCTCAAATCTCTCCTATATTTGGTGGCTTTTGCTTAAACAAGAATCAATATGCCACTTCACTTTCTTATGGTAACCCTCAGGATTTATATATATATATATATATTCATGTGCCATCTCTGCATCACTTAATAAATCATTATATGAGGAGCTAAAATTGTATTGCTAGCAATCAAACCGAAAAAAAAAAAAAAACTACTTGCTGTTTGAAAACGAATTTCTTAAGCAGAAATATTCGCAAAGATTATGAACAGGACAGTTCGACGAGGTACCCTGATGATGATGGCGTCCGATTAATTGGCAAGTAAATATATAATTCTTTGAAAAGAAGCAATTAGAAATGATTATGGAAGAGACAAACTTCTCGAGGGTCTTACATCAGTCACATGTAACGTCATCAATGCATATACAAGGATACATACGACAAAGATCTGAAGTTCTGAATCAACCAACCGCATGGTGCAGGAGTTCATCAATGGCTATTTCCACTGATGTTCATATCTCAAGTTCAAAGTTCGAGAGGCCAGCACGAATAGTGGTCCTTAGCCAGTGATAATCGTGAAAGGATGGATGAGTATTCCATACTGCTTTATTATTAGCCAAGTAAGGGAGTCTGAGCAGATATATAACATGTGACTGGAGAACTGATGTTGTAATACTAATTAAGTGCTTAAATCCTTGTATGAGTAGTTTGATTCAAGTGAGATATCTGGCATGAAATGGATCAATTACGATGAAAACAAGTTTCGAAACTTAATATCAGAACCATTCCAAGGGCCCCAAGATTGGAATCAGACGGAAAGTGTATATCTACAGTGACTATGGAACAATTGGTTCTCAGAGAAATGAGCTAGAGTTCAATGTGTCTAATCAAATAGATACAAAAGTAAACTTTTACATTACTCATCTTTATATAATACATTTCTATTTCACCTTGACTGATAGCTCCATCAAGCCAACCCGCCTTGTATTTCATTTAGATCATTTATTGTGAAACGTCTGTCAATTTCAGGCTGCATCCTGACCTTAGCACAGACAAATACTCCTATGATTAAGTAAAATATCCTAATCTGTATGTTTTGATAGCTTGGGCTTGGTGGTTCTATCCATCTTACGATTCAGACTTTTATAATGGTTGTCTTGTCAATTAGCCACTCTTGTTTGAATTCAACATTCATCTTCCATATTTGATTGATTGGAAAGACATCTTTTTTTCTTGCAATGTATGTTTCACCGTTCATGTGAAAGATCTCATACGAAGTGTAATTTTCATGGCGACGATAAAATTAAAACTTTTAGTAACCTTGAAACTTTTCCTGTTTAGATATGTTTGTCGTACATAAAATACAATAACTCGTTATCCTCCTGACAAGCAAAATTTTATAGCTTCCAATATCCACATGTCCCATATTCCTCTTGCTTTAGACATATCTTTTTTATATATATATACATTTTGGACATATCTTTAGCGTGTTCCTTAATACCTTCGAGTAGGAAAAGATTGATACAAGTGATAAATTAAAGCCGCACCAAGGAATGTGGATCACAAAAACGGCGGTAGTAACTAAAGCATTGAGTGATAGCACCAACCACATTTCACGTTCAATGCTAGATACATACGAAGCAAAAAAGAGATGTGTAAATGGAGACATACGACTTTAGTATTTCATGTCCAAAAAAGAAAAAACTCTCATTCATCGAATGTTACGCCAAGTTTTAAAATTTTGACAAAAGTAGTTGAATATACTATTATTTTTATGAGAAAGAATTAAAAGTTAAGGTTTAAAATGTATAAATTTTATGTGTTTTAAGTCATTTTTAAAAAATCCTTATAATTTTTAATTTTGTAAAAAAAATAACTTCTTAAATTTCAGTTAAAAATAAAAGTGAAATTCATGTGATATATACTAATCAATCAAATATTACTAACATAATAATTCAACCCATTTTTAAACTTAATAAGAACTAATTAAACATAACATAAACTAATAACTTATGGTAGTTCTTATATTATTAATTTGAATTGGAATTAATTAATTCCGGTCAACTTTAAGTATTTAATTGATTTGAATTATCGGATTAACAACATTTGACTAGTCAACGTATGTTGCTTATATCTTGTCATTATTTTTTAATTGAAATTTTAGAGAAATATTTTTATAAAAAATTGAAAATTATTAAAATATTTAAAGAATTTTTAAGATTAAAAAGTTTTTTTATTTAAACTATAGAAAAATCCTATATCTTTTACCTAGAAATTAATAATGTACCTGGTTCTGCCGGATTCTGGCGGAACTGAAATTTGCCGTTTGGATCCATGAGTTGACTGCTTTCTGTAGTGACTTCGACGTTGAGATCCCTGTAAAATAAAGAAGGCACGTAGAGAGTTGTGTCCCGATTAGCCCCTCCGACGCTCAAGTCAGTCTTTTGGTGAAGGTGAGGCTGCTGAATG
>JANIJH010000002.1:8647430-8660554 GCA_024520975.1 Erythroxylum areolatum | reverse complement strand
AATTATATCTTATATATGGTGCATGTGCTAGGTTTAAGTCTTCACGTTTGCATGGGAGTCTTCCATCTGCTGATGGGCCGTGAAGCGTGGGCTGGACTTGGAGTAGGCATGAGACTGATCTAAGAAGAATCAACCGATCGGCCTTTGGGTTGCTATGTCTGGATTTGGGTCCAGTATGACCGGCCCGATCAGTACCATTTCATAATCGGATGATAATATCATTAGAAACAATATTAACCACTGTCTTACAAAAATCCCATATCGTTGTTCTGTTTTCCTTTTAATTCTGTCAATTACTTAATTTTAATACATGGATTATGAACAGTAATAGCGTCCATGAAAGCTTATTCACCAAACTTGCTCCAATCTCAGCTTATCGTTTAGCACACAAATTGACGATGAACGTGATGGTCCATGAAAGCTTGTTCACCAAAATTGCCATATGATCTCAGTTTATCATTTAGCACACAAATTGACGATGAACGTGATGGTTCAAAACTCCCTTTCTTCCACCATTAAATATGTCCGAAGGTTTTTGATAGACCGCCAGAGGAGTTGCATAGATGTGCTTTAAGTGACACGACTTACTGACTAAAGTTATCTTCCACATGTTGATGGCAGATAAGTTGAACCATCGCAGTCTAACTTGTTGATTAGCTGATTGGTGATGCTACTGAACTGAAGTTAAAGCTATGACAGTAATGGGTATAACGGTGAATTGGTAAAGACGATAACCACGTTAGTACTTATGTTACAAAAATGGAGTTACTTTGGGTATGGCCTATGGGACTGAATGTTGTCATTGATCACCGACGAAATTAAGTCCATAGCTCTACATTCACAAGAAAATGACAGGCAGAAAATTACATGACTTCTCATGCCAGGTGTTGTTTTTTTCTCCATTTCAAAAAACGATCCAAAAGCTTAGAGCTTTCAGCATCCAAACTCAACGTTAACATAACGAGCAACAGTAGGCCGGGTGGCATATGCAGACAAATGCAAATGGCAAGTGATGGTACCCAAGGAACAACAATAGGACAGGAATGATGAAGAGCAATCCAGAATTACGTACGTCGGAGAGAAAATTTAGGGCTGAGGTGAGAATTAGGAAATTGTCCCAACAAAATGCACTTTTGGGGTGAGAGAGGCTCGAACTCTCGACCTCAGGATAACTCAGAAGCTATGAGACCTACGCGCTAGCCAACTGCGCCACCACCCCTTGAATTTGAACCGGCATCCTTCTTTTTAATTATGGACGATTTAACTGATACGTCAACAATAACTACAAGAATGAGAGCAACTTTTTCAATAAAAATATTCTCAAATTGATTAACATAACCCTAATTTTGTTTGTTCATGGCAAATTTTATTTAATTAAAATTTATTAAAAATGAAAAAAATTGAAAATTTTATATTAAGATTATTTTAAATTTAATTATATAAATTTCTCTTTATTATGTGATATATGCGTAGTTTAATAAATTTCTTATATTTAATAAAAAATAAAATTGTGTTAAGTTGTTATTATTGTGATGCATAAAAAATAAATCTGTATTAATAATTTAAATTATATATTTTATAAATGCTAAATTTTATTTTCAATATTTTAAAATATTAAAATTTAATATACAGTTTAATAAAAATATTTGATTTAAATTTGCTGAAATAATAATAACTTCCTCATTTTTCTTTTTGATCTTGTATTTCCCAGTGAGGCAACTGTATCGTTTATGGCGTAGGCCCCTTAGCTTACCCAATGGACCATTTCATGTACTGAGGGCTTGCGTTTTTCAACCACAATCATAACACAGCCCATGCTCTAGTTAAAGCAACCAACTTCTATTCATTTTCTTGGCACATCTGAAGCCCAATGACCATAAACCGGAATTCGCAGTAAACTTCAGTTCAAATCCCCACAATTTGAACCTGAACAAATGAGAAGAAAATGCGACGCAAACAGCTGCCTAGGTAGAATTCCGTTAGACTTTTAAGAAGAGGTGATCTGACTGAGATTCATAATCATAAATGTATTAGCAGTGAACTCCTACGTTCTCCGCTATCGCTAATAGATGGTTGCCTACTACGCTCTCTGTGACTAGCTAGATTGCGTCCGTTCCGCAAGTTGTGCTGCTCTAGAACAAACAATCGTCACATGAAAAGTTCAGGCCTGTGGAAGTCCCATTAGCCCAGTTTATAGGATTATAGGGCTAGTCGCAGGCTACTATTGCTTCTGCCAATGTACTTACAGATACATCACCTTGTGTTTCTCCAGGAGCATATTGTCTGTACTCGAAACATACAAGGTGACAAGAACTACCAGACGGATCGAAGAAATATAGTTTCTCAAATTACACGAAGGAATGAGAATTATTCTGCGTTCTTATAGTAGATTAGTGAGTACAGTACTATAGTATGTGCCCCCTTCACCCTTTTTGGGTGCATGGACCATTCAGCTTATAACAGCATTTGATATGAAACTGTGAAATACTATGTACACAAGACAGCATGCAAAACAGCAATGAATGAGTTATGCTCTATTTAGTTTTACATCTAAAGTTTTTAATAGAATAGAACACGATAGAATAAAATGAAATAATTTATAATAAAATAAAATATAAATAGATGTAATATTAGAAAATTATTGTTTAGAAAGAATGGAAAGATTCATAATATAATGCAGTAAAATGTTGTTTAGATGAATAGTTTATAATATAATATAAAATTATTTATCATTTTATATTTTATCCTAAATCTTTCTACTTTTATTTCATTCCATTATTAAATTCCTAACTAAACATAACCTAAACTCCGGCAGCTCAAGTTATGTGTTTAATACGTATTTCAAATGTCAACTATAGTTATGTTGTCAAAAATGGGATTCGAAGCCAACCACACATCATATGTTGGTTCTATCTGAGTTTGTAGAGCTAAAGACAGATAGTCCCCACTGAGAGCGAATGTGTAGGGTTGAATTAAAAAAATTATTTGGTTGACACAAATTGAAATAACGCTATTTTTGTTTAGTAAATGAATTAATTTAACATTTAAATTACTCGATGACAAAGCCAAAAAAAAAAAAAAAAGGGATGTGTAGAGGTTTGGTTTTCTTTTTTTGAGATGATTAGAGGGTGAAAAATAGAGAAGAAAGTGAATGAAATACAGCTCATAAGTGTGAAGGAGTGATGGGACCCCACGTGGGGAGGAGTTGCCAGTTCACGGACTTGTACAGCTTTGACAACGCTGGCAACAACCTACATAATCACTCTCTCCATCTCTCTCTTCTGCCCAGCGAGTGGTCAATTTACAGGAAATCTACAAATGTCGCATTTTACTTTAGTTAATAATTATATTTCAAATGGCAAACCCCAAACCTGCATTTCCGTTGTCCAATGAGGAACCATTTACAGAAGAATCCTTCCAAGTCGCATGCACAGACTTCGTCCCTACACGCTACAGCAGACTGAGACTCCCGTCCGTTTGGCTTTTCTTAAGTACATTTCTTTAATTTGTGGCAGTGGGACCACATAATGGTCTACCATTAACCCTAATTAAACCACATTGGTTGGGTTTTATTAATGATTGACCTACAAGGAAGCCTGATTTTCACATTTTTAATACCGTGTGAACAATTATAAGAGAGCGATTATAACTTAATATTCAATACTAACATTTTCTTTTCCAGTTGATCATATTTACATCTCTTTTCTCTGTATTTCGCAGTAATTATATTTATATCTATTTATAACTCGCAACAATAAACCCAAGCTTTCACAGTAATGTTTCTGTTTTCGTGCTTAGCTTTCACTTGCTGCCCATTGCATTGTACCACACTGTTGCTACGTTGAATTTATAAAAAGAATAAAAGAAATTTAGAAGGTACATGCACGGAAAGAACCTTTCTGCCACTTTGCCTTTCTATCATTAACCTTTCAAGTGGCACAACAATTAGCTTTAGCATTTAATTTCTTGAAGAGATACTTATTTTAATGTAAATTTAAAGATGGATTTAAGATATAGAATTTTATCACAATTTATAATTTAATCATTAACGAGGTACTAATGTCTGCAGAAAAATGAAGACTCTTTGAAAATTTGTAGTTTGTCGTTCAGTTTCTGTCGTAGGTTGTTGCCGCCCAACACTTTAATTAGTGCCACATGATTTGCTATCTTCGCAGGTTCCTATTTATTATATTAGAGATTGGCTATTCAGATTTTAACTACTTTGTAGTTGGCGTCTTAACAGCTTATGATCAGGGGCCCTGCGAACATGCGATCATGTTCCTAAGAGAATATGTTAATCATGCGCGTGGATGCACCAAAATAGAATAGCTGTTAACATGGTTATTTACGAGGCAATCGTGGTAATAAAATAATGAGGAAAAAAAAAACATATGACTAGCCGGATCAAGGCATAGGTGTGTGGTTCATCGTACGGATGACACCGAACCGAGCATGGTAGTTTCCTAGTTGCTCTCGTCGTTAAACAACAATTAAAACACACAAATACATCGGGAGGTCCATATCTAACACATACATCGTGAGAAATCAGTGTGCGGATTAATTGCCAGCTCTTGCAGGAAGGACTTGTCCAGGTATTCATACTCTCCGAGAGCTCCTTTTGACCGTTCAGGATCTTATCAGACGGGATCGGTAAGAACTTGAGTACCGCCGAGTTTTGCGCAATTTTGATTACTAATTTCTAATTTCTTTGTATTAAAAATACAACAATTAAAACCTTAAAGCATCTCATTCGTGTAGTAATTATAGGTATTAATTTCGAGGATTAGCAAAATGCGTCGAGTAGGGTCTCCACTCTATCCCAAATCCGTTTTAAAATGGTCATGCTGAGTCCCACCATGGGAACCGAGTGCTGGGACTGGGACAGCTAAGTAAGCGAAATGGTGACCAAGGTTTTGTTTGTGGCTATCTCACAATCCCAGGTTAGAAATTATAGATTCGTGGGATGATGTTTTACTTAAAAAACAACCGTTCTCTTTCTTGTTTTGAATGATCTTAAAATTGTCTTTCTTAAGACAAAAATTATTTTTCTACTTTTGTAATATTTCATTTGTATTTTTTAAAATTAGCAAAATATTAATTTAGTGGTGTCGAGAAAGTAAGTATAATTAGCCGAATCTCATTAAATTCTGATGTTTTTTATTTGTTTATTTAATATCTATTATCGGGTAGAGTTGTAGTGAATTATTGTGTTATTAAATTACATATCTAGGAAAATCATGTCTAAGAGGTAAGGTTTTAGTAGGACCGTTTGTGACTCTCTTCAATCTTTCCTAAGGATTTACCTTATATGATTTTTCAGTATAATTGTTCACACTCTATTCACGTAGACAATAGTGCTCAAGGTGAATTCGTTATTATCAATAAAAATTAACTCGAGTTTCACAACAATTGATATTAGAGCCAAGGTTTATCCTTAGTAAGCTCTGTGGTTACAGCGTAGTCTGATCTTTCATATCAGAAAAGATTTTTCTTGAACTATTTGCATTCTGCATTGACAGCTATTGAATAGAAATTATAGCAAAGATGACATAAATAAAAGATACAACCGCACTAACAGCTTCTACCTCATCTATTCTAACAAGGACTAATCTGAAAATGCAAGAATTGTGATGGAGATTTTTTATGGCACAGGTCATTTCAACATGTGGCAAAGTGAGGTTCAAGACGCTCTTTTTCGGTAAAGTCTTGACATTGCTATTGAAGAAAAGAAATAAGATGATATTAAAGAGAAGGATTGGAAGACTATAAATCGTTTAGCATGTAGTACAATTCAATTACATCTTTCTAGAGAGCAAAAGTATATTTTCTCGAAATAAACTTCTGCACCTAATTATGGAATGCGTTGGAGGCAAAATTTTTAAAGAAGAGCAGCCAGAATAAGCTCCATATGAAGAAGAGATTGTTTCATTTATCTTATGTTTTAAGTACCACTATAAATGATCACATCACTAGTTTTAATTAGTTACTTACTAATTTAATGAATTTGAATGTGAAATTTGAAGATGAAGATCTTGTTTTGATGTTGCTGGGATTCCTTCTTGAGGAGTTTGAGTTTTTGAAGCTACTCTACTTTATGGGAAGGTTGATGTATCTCTTAGTGAAGTTACAACTACTTTATACAATCATGAATTGAGAAGGGAGACAAAAGAAGAACGTACAAGTAGAGCAGGAGAAGCTTTGGTAGTCAAAGGTTGTTCCTAAGCCAGACTAAAGGAGAAAAAGGGGGATTGAAATCGAGGCTCAAATTGAGCAAAGATGAATGCAGCTTTTGTGTAGAAAAAGGGCACTGAAAAAATGATTGTCCAAAACTGAAAAATAAAAACAAACTTGATAAGGAAACGCCATTGCAAATTTGAATGTTGCTAAATGTGAAGATGCAGACTTAGATCTTTCATTAGTTGTTACATCCTCAGTAAGCCCTTATAGTCCATGGTTGCTCGATTCAAGCTATAGTCATCACATATGTCCCAATCGAGATTGGTACTCTGATTTTATAGAGCTAGAAGGTGGAGTTATCTACACAAGTACACAACAAATGACAATCCTTGTACTACAAATGAGATTTATTCAATTTGCTTGAGGAATCACGATGAAACGACTAGGACTCTAATAGATGTCAGATACGTGCTAATATTGACAATGAATCTCATTTATGTGGGAGTTTTAGAATCAAAGGACTACACTGTAAATGCAACAAGTGGAGTAATGAAAGTCATCTTTGATGTACTTGTGGTAATTAAAGGAATTCAAAGAAACAATAACATGTATTATTACCAAGGTAATGCAATTATTGGAACAACAACAGTAACTTTTATTGATGATTAAGAGCTAGAAGCAGTCAAGTTGTGACATATACACTTAGGACATGAAAGTGAAAAATCCTTAAAGATATTAGTAAATTAACAATTGTTAAAAGGAGTCCAGGCCTGCAAATTAAACTTATGTGAACATTCTGTCAAAGGAAAACAAACAAGAGTAAAATTCAGCACTGCAATTCATAATATGAAGGGCATTTTGGATTATGTTCACTTTGATGTGTGGGGACCTGCCAAAACAACTTCTTTGGGAGGAAAACACTATTATGTGACCTTTGTTGATGATTGTTTTAGAAGAATATGGTTGTATAATATGAAGACTAAGGATGAAGTGTTGGGAGTTTTCCTTAAATGGAAGAAGATGGTAGAAACTCAAATAGGCATAAGGATTAAGTGACTTCATACAGATAATGGAGGAGAGTATAGAAGTGATCCATAATTAAAAGTCTACGAAGATCAAGGTATTGTCAGACACTTCACAGTCAAGAATACACTACAACAAAATGGAGTAACAAAACGTATGAACTGAACATTGCTGGAGAAAGTTCAGTGTATGTTGTCCAATACTGGGTTAGGCAGAGAATTTTGGGTTGAGGCTGTTACATATGTAGATATCTCATAAATCACCTTCCATCAACTGATATTGGTGGTAAAACTCCTTTGAAAAAATGGTTTGGAAAACTTGCTATAGATTATTATTCCTTACATGTATTAGATTTTACTACATACTATCGTGTTAAGAAGTCAAAGTTATATCTACATACAAAGAAAGCAATTTTCATGGAGATCATCTATGGTGTGAAAGAATATCATCTTTGGTGCCTAAAGTCAAAGAAAATAATCGTCAGCAGGGATGCTACCTTTGATGAATTTATCATGTTAAGAAAGATGACAACTAAAAATATCGAGTAGACAGATGGTAATCTAAAGTAGGTAGAGTTTGAAGGAAGAATTGTTATCCTAGCAAATGATGAAGTAGTTGCAAAAATGTAATAGCCCAAACCACCCACCCACATATATTGTCCGCTTTGGGTTGCCCATCAGGCCAAGACCCTCATGGTTTTGCTTTTTCTATACCTGAAAAAATGCGTCTGTAGGGAAGAGGTATTCATATCCTTATAAATCATACTTTGTTCTCCTCTCTAGTCGATGTGGGATCTCTCAATCCACCCCTTTTAGGGCCTAGCGTCTTTGTTGGCACAATGGGTCGAGAACCGGTTCTGATATCATTTGCAATATCTCAAACCACCAGCTTATAGATATTATTCTTAGGTTGCCCATTGGGCTAAAGTCCTGATGGTTTTGCTCTTCCCACACCCAAGAAAACGAGTCTATGAAAAAGAGGTATCCGTACCCTTATAAGATGTACTTCATTCTCTTCTCCAATTGATATGGGATTTGTAGAAGAGGAGTCAGATAAAGAAGAGGTTGCAATCTAAGAACTTTCGCAACAACAATTATCAATTGCATTGAGAAAGCCAAAAATGAACATTTAAGTACCTGCTCGTTATGCTAATATGGTAGCTTACGCATCTCCAATTTAAATTAATGACATTCCTACCTCTTAGAAAGAAGCAATACGAAGTTTAAAAGAAGATAAATGGAGGATAGCTATGAATGAAGAAATATATTCCCTTCATAAGAATCAGACGTGGAAGCTAGTTAGTCTCCGAAAGGGAAAAAAAGCAATTGGATACAAGTGAGTATATGTAAAGAAAGATGGATTTCCTGACAAGAATAATGTTCGCTACAAAGCAAGGCTGGTGACCAAAGGCTATGCTCAGACGGAGGGAATTGATTATAATAAAAGTTTTTCTCTAGTTGTAAAGCATTCCTCCATTCAAATTTTGTTGGCTTTAGTAGCACAGTCTAATATAGAATCAGTTCAATTGCATGTCAAAACTGCATTTTTACATAGAGACTTAGAGGAGGAAATCTATATGACTCAGCCCGAAGGTTTTAAAGTTGCTAGAAAAGAGAATATGGTGTACAAGCTTGAAAAATCATTATACGAATTGAAGCAATCTCTGAGGCAGTAGTATAAGCGATTTGACAAGTTTATGATATAAAAAATGTACACAAGAACCAAATACGATCACTGTGTGTATTTTTGCAAGCTACAAGATGGATCCTACATCTATTTTCTCTTGTATATTGACGATATGCTGATACTTTCAAAGAATCTAAGAGAAATTAAAAGGTTAAAGATTTAGTTGAATTAAGCATTTGAAATGAAGGATCTAGGTGAAGCCAAAAAGATTCTCGGCGCAGAAATAAGCAAAAATAAGGAATTGGGGAGACTTTGTTTGACTCAAAAATAATATATGAGAAAGTTACTAAAATGTTTTGACTTGAATAAAATGTCAAAGCTTGTCAATGCTCCACTCGCTCCTCATTTTAAACTTAGTGCATCTTTGTCTCCAAAGAATGATGCAGAATGAGAATAAATGTCAAAAGTACCATCTGCAAATATTGTTGGTAGGTTTATGTATGATATAGTATGTACAAGACTTGACATTTCATAGGTAGTTGAGGTTGTTAGTAGGTATATGTATGATCCTAAAAAAGAACATCGACTAGCTATGAAATAGATGTACATTCTAAACATTGTAGATGTTGATTTGGTATTTCAGTGCTATAAGCAAGACGGTCAATCTGTAATTGGATATTATGATTTCGACTATGTTGATGATTTAGACAGGTGTCGATCAACTACTGGCTATGTGTTTATTCTTGCAAAGGCATCAGTCAAATGGAGGTTTGCCTTACAATCAACAGTTGTTTTGTCGACTACAAAAGCAGAATATATGACAGCTACAAAAACTACAAAGGAAGCAATTTGGCTTCAAGGATTGCTTGGTGAATTAGAAGTTCAATAAAAGCACATCAAAGTTCATTGTGATAGTCAAAATGTTATTCTTTCAGCAAAGAACCAAGTTTATCATGCAAGGACGAAGCACGTCGATGTTTGCTATCACTTTGTACAATAGGTTTTGGAAAAAGGCAGAGTAGCAATCTAGAAGATTAAGATTAGTAAGAATCTTACTAATATGGTGTAAGAGATTGTATTTGCAGTCAAGTTCCAATATTGTTTGGACTTGATCAATATTGTTAAAAATTGAAGATAGGCGTTGTAAAGCGCGTTTGAAGACACTACTGAAGATGAGTTTTATTAAAGATTTGAAAAAGTGAAATTCGCCAAGGTGGAGATTTGTTAAGTAATCAAATATTGTGACTTATCTCACAATCTCACATTGAGAAATTATAGATTTATGAGAGGTTATTTTACTTATAAAACAACCCTAATTTTTGATCATTCCAAAATTGTCTTTCTTTAAGACAAAAATTCATTCTCTCATTTTATAATATTTCACTTGTATTATTTTCTGAAAATAATAAAATATTAATTTAGGAGTGTTCGAAAAAATAGGCATAATTGGTGTAACCTCGTTAAATTATGATTTTTTATTTGTTTATTTAATAGCTATTGTTAGTTATAATTGTAGTGAATCATTGTACTATTAAATTATATGTGTAGGAAAATTTTGTCTAGAAAGTTGAGTTTTAAGTGGGACCGTTTGTGACCCCTTTAGTCTTTCTAAAAAATTTACCTAATCTAAATTTTTAGTACAATTGTTCATATTCTATTCACCTAAGTGATATTGCTCAAGGTGAATTTATTATTATTGCTCGAATTCTATAGTAGGTTTAACACTAAAACATGTTTTAGGACCACCAAGAACAGTGACCAAAGTGGAAAACTGAAGATTGGAAAGGATTATTATTCATCGGAGTGGGGGGAGCATATTAACGCTGTGACAGAGAGGACAGGTTCCAAGTGCTTATTTGATATACAAAGCCAACTCGTTCTCTCTCTCTCTCTCTCTCTGTATTATATCTGTGTCTGTCACTCTCTCTCTATCATCTTTTTCCTAGACAGCAAATAAGAGTTTGCAGCTGTCGGATGCTCCTCTCTCTAGGCAACCCTTTTCGCTCTCTCTTTTTTAATTAACCAATCTGCAACGTCTGTTAAAAACATCATAAACTAGCTCAATCAGTCACTTTCGTGTTCACAAATCTCTTGAAGTAGTGCTTTTATGGTGTGATCGTGAGGAAAGATAAGGGAATGGTGCTAGAATAGAGGGTACAGGCACGCATGCCAAGCACAAGTGTTTGTGGAAGCGATGGGGTTGGAAAAAGGTGCAGCGGATATCGCTATACGAGTGATATACTGAAAATTCATGCATGAAGAAGGATACACGATTGTGATTTTGGTCATTTGCATGCCATGGCTTATCCACATTATCGATCTCAGTTCGGAGATACCACGTTTACTAAAGTGTTTGTTGGAGGATTAGCTTGGGAGACCCCAACTGAAGAAATGCGCAGATACTTTGAGCAGTTTGGAGAGATTCTTGAGGCCGTGATCATCACTGATAAAAACACAGGAAAGTCTAAAGGATATGGATTCGTAAGTTCAGTTCTTCATCTTTATGACAAGTTCTTGAAATTTATTGTACATTGCTGCTGGAAGTAAAGGCCTTCTTTTGATTGATCGTACATCAAAATATAGGTTACGTTTCGTGACCCTGAATCAGCTCGAAGGGCTTGTGCTGATCCAAGCCCCATGATTGACGGACGAAGAGCAAATTGCAATATCGCTTCACTTGGACGGCCAAGACCTTCGCCTCCACGGGGTCCAATCAGTTATGCCTTCTGACACCTCATTAAATGATCGGTATCATATCATTCAGTATAGGCCAAGAAAGAAAACAATGTGGTATTTAAATTAAATCCAAGAAGGCCATACTCTACAATGTGTGTAATAACTATTTTCCGAAATGTGATTGCAGGAAGGTCACGAGGTGGAAATGTTATGCTCGAGGGGAGTACTTCACAGGGTGTACCGTCGTATAGAGGAGCGGCGACGTCGATCCCTCCACCCCTACCCCCCCAACCGCCCGTACCGCCACCTGTCATGTATCCANNNTACGGGTTAGTAGTTACTTTCTGTTTGACACAAGCTAGTAAACTTACACATCTACTTGTAGGAAATGGTCCATACCATCTTAAAGTGGCAAAGAAATAACGCGTTTTTCTATGTTTCAGTTTTGTCCCTGAGTACAGTAGTTGTCAGCCAGTAAACAAATATCGTATATATGACTTTGTATCGGTTGTCACCACAGCGAAACAATACGAAATTAAATTAATGAAATGGTGGGGAATGCAATGCTCCCTCAAGAAGTGCACAACAGCACAAGCTTAGACATGATCATTGACAGCTACTCGACCTTACCTACTCACTGATGCAAGGGTCAGCTCACCTTGGGAATTACCTAGGTTATAATGATACCTTCTAATTTATTTTATTTCGATGTTATAGTTCATGATTTTGAAGGAAAATCATATGCACAAGCTTATGACAACCAAGTGCGAAGGGTTGAAATGGCTTGAAACTTCGAGCAGAAAGAGTAATTTCCAATGGGGCCATCGTCTATAGCTAGATCTTCTGTCTCTTATCCTGTTTCATTAAGTCTCAGTTATTTATTTATGTAAAATGTGAAACTTACACAAATAAATGACTAAAATTTAATGAAACAGATAAAGGGAAAAGGTAAGGGACAGAAGGTCCGTTCTCCATCGTCCAGTCCTTGCCGCTGGTCCTGTGGCACTTAGTCCAATGTTAAAAAATGTGCTACTGTACATGGTAACACATAGTACAGTACATTTACGAATAAGTCTTCGCAGTCAAAACGAGGTTCTAGTCAAATAGATGTTCCTATGGTTGTCTTCACTAGGCCTCGTATTCTCAACCCGCTTGGGGCATGAACGAGTTGGCCTCTAACAATGTTAGGACTAACACTTTCCCAATAGAAAAAGGGTAGATTTCTACCAAAGCCACGAGTGCATTTGGAGGTACTATATCCTTGCTCCTTTGGACGAATAAGGCAACGACACAACGATATAGTCGAAATGTTGTGCTCTCTTAGTAGCTTGTAGACTAAGAATTGTGGGCCACCTTGTATGATTGCCGACCACTAAATAAAGTTTAAAAATTCACTTCCTCCATATGATATGGAAGATTCGACTTAATGTTGGAACATTTCAGAAGAGTTGGGCATGACATCGGTTTTCATGGTAACCCAACTAATATTAACCACCATAACCACCATTACCTGTTGGTAACAGGCTAACAGCTGCTCCAGGGCAGGTCCCAAATGGCAGAGGAAGTAGATTCTGAAATAACTATTTCGCTCTTCTTCTATACTCTACACCTAAATTTAATTG
>JANIJH010000002.1:8554404-8569328 GCA_024520975.1 Erythroxylum areolatum | reverse complement strand
AAGTCAACAATGACACTTATTTTGAATAATTAAAATATTTCTAAAACGACTTTTATTATGAAACAGAGGGAGTAAGATCTGATTATAAAGTAAATAAAATATAAACTCAAGATCTTAGCATCTTTCGATGCTTGTTTTCTAATTTTCATCAATAATTTATTTTTGACTACAGTAAAACGGTTGCGAGCGACTTATTATTACTACTGCATAATTGATATTTTTGGCTGCATTTAATCGCAATAGGTGATCCACATTGACGAATTGTCTTCTATTTCTTTCTAAATGGTGACGAAGGCGACAGCTAATGGAACAAAAGTAGCCCACTACCGTGACCATAAGCGTGACACATATACACTGACATGTATGTGTCGACTAGTGAAAAACGTAGCATGCAATTGAGATGGTTCATGCCCTATGTTCGCAATATTTCATCCCAGCCGCCCAAGACAAGTGGCATGCCAAGTAAGCCTGCCCATGACACAAAAATAATGACATTGTTCCTTAAGCATTAATTCATAAACCAATATATATATGTATGCTACAAACAAGCAAAAAAGAAACATCAACTTTTAGATATCCATCTTATGTTTAAACCTTAAGCCTTATTAAGACACATTGATGACTTAAGAAGAATCTTCATCTTCCTTTAGAAGATTCATTAGGATTATTCTTAGGTAAAATTTCTTATGAAATACAATTATGCCTCATAATTTATAGAAACTTCAACTAATTATAGGGGATAAATTATCATTTAATCTTAATTATTGAATTAAGTCAATCTTAATTATCCATCCCTCTATATAAGGTGCATGATGTAAAGATGGTTCACTTCATAATTTTTTACAATTGTCGGTAAAGAAAATACCACCTACCTTTTGTATGTCTATTTTCATTCTTCAGGAAGAAGTCGTCATTGGATTTATTTTTCAACTTGCTTACTTAAGAAGATTTAGTGATAACGCGCTAAAAAAGTTTGTGTTCTTGTATAAGCTTCAAATCTTTCTTTACCCTTTTTAATTATGATGGTAGCATAGATGATAATAGTACTTCAAATAATTAGATGAGAACCTTTTATTCTATTAAATCTAGTGATGTAAGATCATTGGCCTCCAATTTTTGGAATAGTATCCATGTATCAAGTCTAGTGAGACCATATTACCCTAACCCATGTATTCAAATGACAAGGCCACTTTTAAGGTTTCATATGAACCTGAGTCAATCTAGTTTAAGAAAGTGTTTTGTTTATACATGTCTTACTTTGTATCCATGCTTAAAGACTTCGATAAGATCTTCAAAATGTGATTAAGCCAAATGACTATAAGAGGATTGAGTTTTAAAAGATCATGGAGAGATTCCACATCCCTGAGTAGATAAGGTTAAAAATTATTTTTCCAACCTTTTTGTTATAAGGAAGACCCATGAAGATGTTTATTTCATTTATCTTGTCAAAATTTTGCATACCTTTTCATCATGAACAACTTCCTAACAATGTTGTCTTCTCATAATTGCTCCTCCCTAGCTCAATATGTTTGAATTTCATAGTTCTTCACTGTTATCCCTTCTTCTAGGCTTTTTAGGTCTTCTAGGCTTCTTATTGATCAAAGGAGGTAATATGAGCTACAATTTTATTTGTTATTTCCTCAAAATTTTTCAAGTATTTCAAATTGTGCCCAATACGTTTTATATGATTGTTTTAATATATCCCGCTGTCTAAACTGTTACAATAGCCATAGGATATCCTTCGTGTGCTTTATGTGTCTCACACTATAACCAGAAATTGTTAAAACAAAATTCCATGGAAAATTTGGCATCCACCATCAAAACATTGCTCTAAAAAGAAATGGAGATGATATTTTGTAAGAAAGCTATAAGACAACACTCGGACTGGCACCATTATAGGACAATAGAAAATTCACTTACCAAAGATCAATCAACATATTTCAAACTTATTTGGTAATTTTTTGCTTTATTTACTTTGCAAATTCATCATTGTTATTTCTGATTTTTTTTTATAGTTTGTGATTCTTCTTTGCAAAAATCAATTATTTCCTTCATTTTGGATTTCATTTCAATAAATCTTAACATATTGGTAGACTTGCCAAAATTTTCAAAGCTCACTTATATTAATAATAGAAATTGGATACAATTCAGAATATCGTCAAATAATTATGAATTATTTATTAGTAAATTGATGTTTTTTTTATAAATCAGAAGAATAAATTAATGGACCAGAATATGTACAGAGTGTTCATTTACAAGTGCCGCTGTAGACATAACTTGCTAAACTTAGCAAAGAGCTGCAGGGCAATCAAAACAACAAAAGGTAGACATAAGCTAAAAGAGGACCAAAGCATAGGCCATCAAGCGAAAACACCTGGACACAAGACCAAGGCCGAAGCAAATTGTAAAGCCTAAGAAAATATTACAGTCCCGAAGAAACCAGCCAAAAGAGGCTTAAAAGAAAACCCAACAAGAAGACCCGTAGCATCTGAAAGGCCAAGAAAAGCTGCTGCCCATAGGTGAAGTGCTAAACCACCAAGGGTGGGCTAGGCGAGACATGGCCCTGTCAAAGAGGGCTTCGCATGCGGTAACCTGCAAGATGACCGAGCAATAACCTGCAAAAGAAAGAAGAATCGAACTTTAAAAAATTACCTCCTCTCGGTGTGTAGGCTGAGAAGTTCCCTAACGTGGGAGATTACTCCGAGAGACACTCGCTCCTCCGCCATAGCTTCATTCTTGAAGATGCGGGCATTGCGCTCGGTCCAGATATGGTAAACTGTAGTGGAGAGAAGAAGGGGGAAGTGAATGATGGTTGGCACTTTGGTACAGGAAACAGTTCTATACCAAGCGAGGAGAGTTGCAAGGGTAGAGTGAGTGAAGGTGGGTAAGTTGAATCGGGTGAGGCATTGGACCCAAATTGAGTGAGAGAAGGGGCATTCGAAGAATAAGTGGTCAATTGATTCATTGGTTGAGAGGCACAGGGAACACTGGTTAGGGGTATAGTAGTACGACAATTTATTCCTGGTGTAAAGCTTTTGCAAGTAAGCAAGCCATAAAATAAAGGAGCAGCGAGGGGTACAACCTGACCTAAGGGCCCAACCTGACCTAAGGGCCTTGAACCAAACTTCAGATTCGATTTTCTATCTCAAAACAACAAGTTGTTGATTGAATGTTGGGCTCAGTTTTTTAACACAAAATATTATTATGTCATAGAAAATACTTCGTTTTATTTTTTTAGATAAAAAATTTGTCAAACCGACACGGGCCTAAATTGTCCCATTGTCATACCTACCACAGAAATCCAATGGGCCATTTTGTAATCTCTAAGCCTGAATTTGTTATCACTTTTTTCGTTCTTTTTTCTTTTCTCTTTACTCCATTTTTACGTAAGCAAAAAGATTGTCCTAGCTTTTAGTTGGCCAAAATGTCATTGACGTTCACATGCAAAAGACGTTCACAAGCACAGAAAGATGTTAAAATCTTCGGTTTATATTTCTTTCTAAATGATGACGAAGGCGACAGCTAATGGGACAAAAGTAGCCCATTGCCATGACCATGAGCGTGACACACATACACTGATATGTCTGCGTCGACTGGTGAAAAACGTAGCACGCAATTGAGATGGTTCATGACCTATGTCCGCAATATCTCATCCCAGCCGACCAAGAGAAGTGGCATGCCAAGTAAGCCTGCGCATGATACACGTTGATAAACTCTTTCTTGCCAGGAAGAGAAGACAAATTAATTATTTGTCGTCACCAATGGCCTTCCCAAAGGAAAGTCTCACATTTATATTCTAATAATCAAACTTCGATTTGTCCGTACAGGACTGTCAGTTAGTAATTTGAAAGTAATCTAACTAAATATTAATAAATTGACTTAATACTAAATTAATTAAAATATAATGTTATATTTATCCACAATGTTATATATGAAAAATCAAAGTGGTTAATTAAATCGCAAATTTTTCGAATTATCCTTTGCACAAACAGAATAAGATTACGCAAAAGCGAAATAGTAAAGACACCGAAATTTGGTAACGCAGTTCGGCACAATTTGCCTACGTCTGTGGGGCCCTCACCTAGATTAATCACTTTCACAGTAGTTCAATAAAATTAAACAAGATTGATCTAACACAGTACTACTCAATTTTTGTAACTATCTCACAACCTAACTACCGTGAAAGATTTTCACACTCGATAATATGACCAACTCGTGTTAATCTCGTCAGATGATTCGTCTATTTACTTTTACTCAAAAACAATAATAATTAAAATAGCTCAATTATTTAATTAACTGAAAATTAAATAACAAAAATACTTGAGAAAAGAAGACTTCCCTATGGATTTGTCTTATCAAAATAACCCAACCAAAACTTTTCGCCATAGCTGATTGCACATTGTCTCCACCATAAATCCAACATCAATACAGTATACGCTATTTTTCTTTTACCGTATATGAAACATTAGATGCAATATTTAGCTTATGAAGAAAAACACCATGCGCAGCCAGCTTTTTCAAGAAACATGTGATCTTCACCTCAACCCCATAAATCACGCAGACTCCTTTACTGTAAGCCCAAGGTGAGAAACAATATTTAGCTCATAAAAAAATACGAAGTGCGCAGTATCTCCAGAATTTTTCAAGGACTCAAATATTCAGCACCAAAAGAAAGTTGCGCAGCTCCACAATCTTCACACCTGACCAACACAACTTCAACTATCTCCACTACAGATGTTTGCCGCAAAAATCCCTTCTAGGTTTTTTTCAAAGTACGTAATCACATAGACTTCATTCATAAAAAGGAGATATGCACGTATATGGATAGACTTCAAAGGTTCCACCGTAAATAGGATGCATATTTGAGATAGATTTCTTTAGTGATAAGGATATGTAGCAACACATATCTTTTGAATTACTACCGTAGATGCAATCTTCAATTCATATAATAATTCCATTTATCTTATATGTCCAATTTAAAATGACAAAACTAAATAAGATATATATAAAATATATCCTAATAATCTCTCCCTTTTTGACATTTTTGTCTCAACTCAAGAACTACACATAAAAATGATAATTGGACATATAGAATAAAAATTCTTGTTGCTCCCCCTTAATGCAATAATCAAGTACATAAGCATAAGCCAAGTCCAATCAACACAAGCCAAATCCAATCAAAAAAAGATAAAAAGAAGAAATATAAACTTATGTTTGTTCTCCCCTTTTGAGAGATGACAAAAAGTCAAAAATTAAGAAGCATTCTAAAACCGAGGAACATGTTGCTTCAAGTTACGAAGGGCTTTAGTGGCGACTTAAAGAACACCTTCAATCCTCTCAATCTCAGAAATAAGGCGGCATGAGGATTGACATTGAAGGTTCCCAAAGCATCCGAAGAACCTGAAGCAACAGACGGCAAGTCCACCATCTGTGGTTGCCGAAAAATTCATCGAGAAATATTCATCAAAGGGATGGACTCCAGAATGCTTGATTCAATCCTAGGTAGCTCATGGGAATATAAAAATTGTGAAATTAAACATGGAAAGTATAAAAGAGAGTGGGGCTTACTCTCAATGGCCAACATTGCGTCGATAATGAGATGCCCAAGATTGAAACTAACTCTCGTTCCAATCGCATAAAGAAGCTTGGTTTGGGCCAGATAAACTATCACAACATGGGTACTTGGCATCCAATTAGCTACAATCAACTTGAACAGCACAAAATATTTTTGGGTGAGTATGGATGACCAAAGAACAGAACTGGATGGCCATGCAGTGAGTTTGCCACCAGTTAAAACTGTGGCAATTAGATCGGTTGAGACATCCCACTCATCATTATATAATAAGTCACCAATCATATTACCAAAGCCCAAAAACACATTTAATCGAGTAGCATCGAAATTAACTACCCACCCCCTCACATAAACAACCCCAAAAGAGATAACATCCACATTTAGAATATCACATGTCAAATTTGAATAAAACTCTTTTACCAGCACGGAGTCATAATGTTGAGGAAGGAGTGAGGCTTGTAACAAGGAACGTTCTGAAAGTAAAGTATGCAGACCATAACTCTGAAATTCATCCAAATTGATTGGCCGATCCATCATAACCCTGATATCTAACAGTGTATTCCATTTCTTCTTGGTGGCTGAAGTATAAAAAGTGAAAGAAAACACTTTGTCTACTGGCAGTCTAGCTGAGGAACGATATCAAGGTGGTCTTACAGACTTGCGACATTTCATCTTAGTATGCCTTCTTGGAGCCAGAGGAGGTACCAGCGGTGGATCAGACTGAGCTGTAGGAGGTGCTTTGGAATCTGAAGATGAGTCTTCCATCATGGACTTGATCACTCGAGTAATATCATCAATAGGATCATTTTGATCTTGGACATTTGGATGTCAATAGGCACTGCTGAAGAGGACCCTGCGCTTGTAAAACTTCTGCCAGATCCAGGATGAAATTGTTGGCGACTTAAACGTCGCTGCTGTCTTTTTCACCGAAACTGAGTATAAAATATTTTCTTTGTTTTTGCCCATACTCCAATGTCAATTGATCAGAAATCAGCAATACAATAAATACAAAGTCCAAATACCAACCCAATCAGCTCAAATGCCAACAAGTAGTGAGACTCAAATTGAAGAATTCACCACAAATACACAACCCATAATCAGCCAAAAATGTAGTCAATAAACTAGGAAGCTTCCATATCAATTCAACTCAGATTCAACACGACAGATACCAAAATAGTAGTAACCCACGCAATCAGTCAAATAATTTACCAAAATCCACAAACCCAATCACAACATAAGAAAGTTAACCACTTCTTTAGCTTCAAATACAACCCAAGCGGTTAATAATGTGAAGAGAAAAATAATACCCGATGCTAAACACCACCGAGGGAACAAGGTTGGGAAAATATGCGTGACACCAGCACCGTAGGATTGTGTATATGAAGAGACCAAGAAAATGAAGCTTGCTTTGGAGAGAAGACTTGCGTGTTGGACGGACTAGCGTGGAGAGAAGACTAGCTTGGAGATCTTGCGTGGAGTGCTTGGCTGTTGGAGGAGAGCGTGGAGTGCTTGTTGGAGTGTTTGGCGTGCGGCAGCAGTAGGAAATAGAAGAAGAGGAACGAAGTTAGGGATTTAAATCCCTTACCCAAAAACGTAGCGTTCCTTTTTTTTAGACTAATTTCTTTTTCTTTTTCTTTTTCCTTTTTAAAATAAAAATAAAAATAAAGTAAAAGAGACTAATAAGGAAGAGCACAGAGTCCCAAAGCTCCTCTAAGTAGTTCAAACCTTACCGCATCAAGAGGTTTTGTTAAAATATCTGCCAACTACTTTTCGGTAGATACATGAGATAGGATGACTGCCTTGCTTTCCACGAGCTCTCGAATAAAGTGATATCAAAGATCAATATGTTTTGTCCGTGAATGCTGAACAAGATTCTTCGAAATTTCTATTGCACTTTTATTGTTGCATAAAATTGTTAACTCATTCTGATCAATGCCATAATCCTCTAACATTTGTTTCATCCAAAGCAGTTGTGAATAACAACTTCCTGCAGTTATGTATTCGGCCTCAATAGTCGATAGTGAGATTGAATTTTTCTTCTTACTATACCAAGAGATCAGATTGTTTCCTAGAAAGAAACAGCCTCCTGAAGTACTTTTGCAATCATCTAAATTTCTAGCCCAATCCGCGTCACTGTATCCAACTAGATAAGATGTTGAACATGATGTATACCATATTCCAAAATCTGATGTTCCGCTTACATATTTGAAAATCCTCTTTACAACTGTCATATGTGTTTCTTTTGGATTCGCTTGATGGCGACCACATATACCAACACTATAGCAGATATCTGGCCTACTTGCAGTCAAGTATAATAAGCTGCCGATCATGCTGTGATATAAACTTTCATAAACACTTTTCCCATTCTCATCTTTGTTTAATTTCATTGAGACACTCATGGGTATTCTTATATGTCTAGCTTTCTCAAGACCAAACTTCTTTATTATGTTGCGAACATATTTTTTTTGCGATATGAAGATTCCATCTTTCACTTGTTTCACTTGCAAACCTAAAAAGAAGTTTAACTCACCCACCATACTCATTTCAAATTCAAATGTCATTAACTTAACAAATTCTTCAACCATCTTTGAACATATAGCACCAAACACAATATCATCAACATAAATCTGAGCTATCACAAAATTAGATTTAAACTTTTTAATAAACAAGGTTTTGTCAACATTACTTCGTTTATATTCCTACTAGATAAGAAATTGAGTGAGCCTTTCATACCATGCTCTCGATGCTTGTTTGAGTCCATAAAGTTCTTTCTTCAGTTTGTAGACATAATCTGCATGTGCTGAATCAATGAAACCTTTCGGTTGCTCCACAAAGACTTCTTCTTGTATAAACCCATTCAAAAAAGCACTCTTTACATCCATCTGGTAAAGTTTGAAACCTTTTATACAAGCTATGCCCAATAGTAATATGATCGATTCAAGTCGTGCCACAGGTGCAAATGTTTCATCGAATTCTATTCCTTCCACCTGAGAATATCCCTGAGCTACTAGCCTGGCTTTATTCCTGGTAACATTACGCTTTTCATCAGTTTTATTCCGAAACACCCATTTTGTACCAATTACATTAGTAGCTGATGGTCTTGGCACTAATTTCCATACATCATTCCGTGTAAACTGAATCAACTCTTCTTGCATAGTTACTATCCAGGATTCATCTTATAGTGCTTCTTTGACGTTCTTTGGTTCAAGTAAGGAAGTATAATTAACCTTTTTTCTCTCCCTTGTTTTTATTCTTTCACTCATATCCCCAATAACATTTTTTGCTAGATGGTTTCTTCGGATTCGAGATGAAGAGCCTCGGTTTAAATCATCTTCTAGTGAATTGGTTGTTTCATCATTTGAAGTAACTGAAAATTCTTCAGTTTCTGTAGTTACTTTCTTAGCAGTAACTAACTGTAAACAACTTTTTGTAGCTAGTCCATCTGCAATAACTAAATGTAAACCACTTTCTACAGCTACTTCATCTGCAGTAACTAACTACAAATCTGGCCAGTTCTTCACTTTTGTTTCATTGCTTGTTTGAGTTGATTTAGATGGCTGGTTGCTATTTTTCTCTTCAGCCACATGACCACTCACCAGGGATGTATCATCTATCACAACATTGATGGATTCTTGCACTTTCCTTGCTCTTTGATTATACATTCTATAGGCTTTACTATGAGTTAAGTACCCAATAAAGACTCCTTCATCACTTTTGCTTTCAAATTTTCCAATTTGCTCACGATCTCGAAGAATATAGCACTTGCTTCCGAAAATATGAAAATAGCTCACTTCTGGTTTCTTTCCTCTCCAAAGTTCATATGATGTGTTGTTTAGAAAGTTTCGAAGATATACTTTATTGCATATGTAGCAATCTGTGTTAACCGCTTTAGCCCAAAATCTCATAGGCATTTTCCTTCCATTTAGCATAGATCTGGCCATTTCTTGAAGTGTTCTATTTTTTCTCTCTGCACTCCATTTTTTTGTGAAGTTTTGGGCGCTGAAAATTTTTGTGAGATACCATACTCATCACAGAACTCATTAAAGCTTGCATTTTCAAATTCTCTTTCGTGATTCGATCGAATTCTTAATATAGTCAAAATTTTTAGATTTATCACCTACACACATAGGCTTTTAAAAGCCTTAAATACATCTAATTTTTCTTTCAAAAATGTTACCCAAGTATATCTCGAATAATCATCAACATAAGTTAGAAAATATCTCATTCCACCAATACTCTCATATTGTGTTGGACCAACTAATCCAAGTGAACCAATTTAAGTATACGAGATGAGGTAACATATCTAACCTTTTTGTGTGGCACTCTTAGCTATTTTCCCATTTGACACACGTTACAAATTGATTTCCCTTCTTTGTTCATTTTGGCTAACCCCTTCACAGCCTCCAATTTTGTCAATTTGCTTATGAGATCAAAAATCACATGCCCAAGCCTTTGATGCCATAAATTAATATTATTTTCATGAGTGGTCGACTTACACGTAGTCATGACTTGCAGCATGTAGCAATTGTCCGCTGATCGCTTGCCGCTCATGATACATTCGCCTTATTCGGTAAGTACCCTACATTCATCACTTGTAAATTTAACTAGCAAACCATCATCACATAGATGGCTTATACTTACCAAATTTGCTTTCAATCTATCGACATGAAACACATTCTTGAGAGGAGGCAAACCATCCACGCACAATGTTCCTCTACCAATCACGAAAGCTTTCTTTCCATCTCTGAAAGTCATATGACCATCCATACAATTTTGATAATCAGTCAAGCAAGTCTTTTCCCCCATCATATGACGTGAGCATCCATTATCAAAATACCAACCATGTTGTAAAGTTGCCTTCATCGATGTACGAACTACGAGAGCTTACAATTCACTCCTTTTTACCCAAGAAGATCTAGATGTTGAGGATTGATGTTGAAATTTTTGTGGAATGTGCATACTTTTTCGGCCTTGTCTTCTTTTAAACAACATCTGTAGCAACTAATAACACCTTGGCCTTATATGCCCAACAACCCCACAAAAATGACATGTGGGTATAAATCTTCAACTCTTTTTCGGTGCTTCTACCTCTTGGGTTGATCTGAAGATGTCAGAATTTACTTCATTAACTTTCAAACACTCACCTTTATAACCTATGCCTTCGAAATTCCCTTTAGCCTTATCGGTTTCAATCAACTTATCCAATTTTTCCATGCCTTCATTCAACATTCTCAATCCCTTTTCAGTATTGATCAATTTCATTCTAGCTTCACCAAGCTCATCCGAAGTTAACATCAGCTTCTTTTCTAATTCTTGTATGGTGTTTTTCATGCAAAGGTTATCTTCCTTCAATCTTTCATTCTTTTTATGTATTTTCACCCATTTTTCATACAAAGCCTTGTAATTCTCATAAATATTCCCATTTTTATCATCAAGACCACTTCTGTCATTGTCGTAGTCTGATATTGAATCCCGAGCTGAACTAATTTTGAGATTTTCAAATTTTCTCTTTGTTCTGCCTTCAGTTACTTCCTTCTCAGTTACTATTAAGCAAGTAACTAGACATTTTCTATGTAATGCAACCAATGCAGCATTGTTCACTATTTTTTCTTCACTACCGAAATCACTTTCAGAATCATTTTCACTCTAGGTGGTTATGAAGGACTTTCCTTTTTGTTTCTTCAACGTATTGGCACATTCGGATTGAATATGTCCGAACGCTGACATTCATGACACTGAATTCTTCTTACCTTCCATTCTACTTTTTATGTCTTGACTTGTTGTCTTGGGTTGTTACTTAATGAACTTCCACCATATTGTCTAAAGTCAGGTTTGTCCTTTTTCATTCTTTTCAGCCATTTCGAGTGAGTAAAATCATGTTTTCATTTTCATCTGATTCATCTTCTGAATTGTTTACATTTTTTCCAGTTTCCACCTATCGTGCCAATCCTTTGCTTCTTTCTTGCTTATCTCTTAAGAGATTCATCTCAAAATTTGTGAGAATCCCAATAACTTTTTCCAATGACAGATTATTAATGTCATGAGCCTCCTCTATTACTGCAATTTTTGGAATAAATCTTGGTGGCAGCGATGTCAGCGTTTTGTTGACTAATTTCACATTTGAGTACTTCTTTCCTAATTGATGAGCTTGATTTGCAATATCTCTCAATTTTTTAGGAAAGTCTCCAATAGTCTCATGCTCATCCATCTTCAGCTCTTCAAACCACACAGCTAACATTTGTAGTTTAGACGCTATCATAGACTTTGATCCTTCATGAATAGTTTGCAATGCATCCCACGTTTCTTTTGCTGTTTCACATGCTGAAATCATTGAGCAGCGTCATTCATCAACATCACTGAATATCGCATGACTAAATATCGCATGCATTGTTTGTGAATTTCCTAGTGCACTCTCTTCTTCCAATCTTGTTCATACAGATGGATCTTTCTGAATTGCTCTCCTTTATCATCAGTGATCATGGGATGCGTCCAACCATGTACTATTGAATGTCAGGCTCTTGTGCCCTGAGTTTGAATGAAGACTTTCATCTGGGATTTCCATGCTGAGTAATTAGATCCATCCAATAGTGGTGGCTTGGTAATTGATGCACCTTCCCTTGTAGCCATGTCTACGAATTTAGGATCTACACCAACTTGCTACCAAGTTTTGAATCGATGACCGTGTGCTCTAATACCAATTGAAAAACCAAAGTGGTTAATTAAGTCACAAACTTTTCGAATTATCCTTCGCACAAACAGAATAAAATTACGCAAAAGCAAAATAGTAAAGACACCGAAATTTGATAACGCAATTTGACACACTCTACCTATGTCTGTGGGACCCTCACCCAAATTAATCATTTTTACAGTAGTTCAATAAAATTACACAAGATTGATCTAACACAGTACTACTCAATCTTTGTAACTGTCTCACAACCTAACTACCTGTGAAAGATTTTCACACCTGATAACACGACCGACTCGTGTTAACTTTGTCAGATGATTTGTCTAACTACTTTTACTCAAAAACAATAATAATTAAAATAGCTCAAGTATTTAATTAACTAAAAAATTAAATAACAAAAATACTTGAGACAAAGAAGACTTCCCTATGAATTTGGCTTCTCAAAATAACCCAACCAAAACTTTTCGCCATAGCTTATTGCGCATTGCCTCCACCATAAATCCAACATCAATAAAGTATGCGTTATTTTCCTTTCGCCGTATATGAAACATAAGATGCAATATTCAACTCATGAAGAAAAACACTATACGTAGCCAGCCTTTCCAAAATGCATGTGATCTTCACCTCAACCCCATAAATCATGCAGACTCCTTTATTGTAAGCCTAAGGTGAGACATAATATTCAGCTCATACAAAAATACTAAGTGCGTAGTATCTCCAGAATTTTTCAAGGACAAAAATATTCAGCATCGAAAGAAAGTTGTGCAACCCTACAATCTTCACACCTGACCAACACAACTTCAACTATCTCTACTGTAGATGTTTGTCCCAAAATCCCTTCTAGGTTTTTTTCAAATTACGTAATCAAATAGACTTCATTCATAACAAGGAGATATGCAAGTATATGGATAGACTTCAAAGGTTCCACCGTAAATAGGATGCATATTCGAGATAGATTTCTTCATTGATAAGGATATGTAGCAACACACCCCTTTTGAATTACTACCGTAGATGCAATCTTCAATCCATATAATAATTCTAATTATCTTATATGTCCAATTTAAAATTACAAAACTAAATAAGATATATATAAAAAATATATCCTAACAATCTCCTCCTTTTTGACATTTTTGTCTCAACTCAAGAACTACACATAGAAATGATAATTGGACATATAGAATAAAAATTCTTGTTGCTCCCCCTTAATGCAATAATCAAGTACATAAGCATAAGCCAAGTCCAATCAACACAAACCAAATCCAATCAACAAAAGATAAAAAGAAGAAATACAAGCTTATCTTTGTTCTCCCCTTTTGAGACAATAGATGGTAAAAAGCTAAAAATTAATAAGCTCCCGGAAAACCAAAAAAGCGTTACTTCAAGTTACGAAGGGCTTCAGTGGCAACTTGAAGAACACCTTCAATCCTCTCAATCTTAAAAAATAAGACGGCATGAGGATTGATATTGAAGGTTCCCAGGGCATGCGAAGAACCTGAAGCAATATATGGCAAGTCCACCACCCGTGGTTGTTAGAAAATTCGTAGAGAAATATTCCTCAAGGGGACGAACTCCAAAATGCTTGATTCAAGCCTAGGTACCTCATGGGAATATAGAAATTGTGAAATTAAACACGAAAAGTATAAAAGAGAGTGGGGCTTACTCTCAATGGCTAGCTTTGCGTCGATAATGAGACGTCCAAGATTGAAACTGACTCCCGTTCCAATCACATAAAAAAGCTTGGCCTGGGCCAGATAAACATTCACAACATGGGTACTTGGCATCCAATTAACTACAATTAACTTGAACAACACAAAATATTTCTGGGTGAGTATGGATGACCAAAGAACAGAACTGGATGGCCATGCAGTGAGTTTGTCACCAATTAAAACTGTGGCAATCAGATCGGTCGAGACATCCCACTCATCATCATATAATAAGTCACCAATCATATTATCAAAGCCCAAAAACACATTTAACCGAGTAGCATCGAAATTAACTACCCACCCCCTCATATAAACAACCTCAAAAGAGATAGCATCCACATTTAGAATATCACATGTCAAATTTGAATAAAACTCTTTTACCAGCATGGAGTCATAATGTTGAGGAAGCAGGAAGGCTTGTAACAACGAATGTTTTGAAAGTAAAGTATGCAGATGGGACTTGTAGTTACTGATGAAACTGATGGATACACATTTGCCCCACCTGGACCAATTGTACAACCTGCTCCTCGTCCGCATAGGCGAAGAAGAAGAACTACATCTACAAACATGTCCACGGGCACAACATCACAACAATCAGCTCCTAACACAACCCATCCTTCTGCAAGTAACCCGACTATTTTAGCACTCCTACAGTGCATGGAGCGTAGATTAGACAGATTGGAGCACAATCAATATGCTTTCTTCGAACAACAGAAATTTCAAATGCCTTTTCCACCAACACCTTGATGCATTAACAGAGAAGCTTCTTAAACCTTTATTTTCTTTATTTTCTTGTGTTTTTCTTCTTATGAGTACATTGAGGACAATGAAGATTAAGGGGGGGTGTAGCATCCCGTCCCCGATGGGAAGGGTAAATTGGTAATTTAGGACAGGTTAGGTTGATGCATTGCATATTGGAAATGTAGTCATTCATTTGGCCTATAATTTTAGAGGAATGAGTCTT
>JANIJH010000002.1:8263651-8278811 GCA_024520975.1 Erythroxylum areolatum | reverse complement strand
AATATATAAAAATTATTATTTAATTGTTTTTATATATTTCTATATAAATAAAATAAATAAATAAATTTTAAATATAACATTTATATTTTATTATTAAATATATATAATCTATTATTAATAATATAAAAATATTATTATTAATTATTTAATAAAATTTATTATATTAAATATTACTATATTTTATTTAATATATTAATATTATGATTTAGTCATAGTTGATATTAAGAAGAATTATTGAGGGTATATTAGGTAGTATGTATTTATTAGTTTACATTCCATCCTAAACCTTCCGAATCGAAAGTTTCTTATTTTCACTGTTTAAGATAGAATGGAACGTAACATGAAACTTTCCGTTTTCATCCCAGTCCATTCCATTCTATTATGAAACCTTCAAACAAATGACGGAAGTGTGTTACGTTCCATTCCATCCCATTATTAACCCTCAAACCAAATAGAGCCTTAGCAAATCTTTGGAAGTCATGACAGAGGGATTCAATTGCTAGGAAAAGAGGTGAAATTTACTTTTTTATTAGTTTAAAAAATTAATAAAGTGATATTAAGCTTTACTTTTTATTTAAAAATATAAAAATATTGTCATGTCTTATTGATATAATATTTAATTAATTGAGAGTTTATCTCTTCAAATTTTTCACTTATTTAGTGTTTATTCTAAACGTTTTGAAGATGTTATATTTCAATTTGAATGCTTCAAACATTAAGGTTTAAGTTATATAAAATAAACTTTTGGCCTAAAATTAAGGGATTACTTATTAAGGATGAAATAATAGGCACATGAAAAGAAAAGGCGGCATGTCACGCAAACTTGAACAAGAAGGGCAAAGCCAATGGGTTGTCGTGGTGGATCACATTTTAGGGCGTATATAGCCTTCCCTGGTATTTCCTCACCAAGTAGAACTAACTTCTGTCCCTTTCTATCCCCGAAGGCTTGAAACTTCTAATGACATTTTCCCTTTAGCTGGCACAGGAGTGTTGTTTGGTGTCTGTATGGATAGGACTTTGATTAAATTAACAACGCGTTGATAGCTGTTACTTTAACATTTTATCTACCAGAAATTTGCAATTTGCAACTGTCCCTTTTCAGCCTTTTCCTACTAGTTTCCATTTCAGCTTAATTTCAAGATTTTTATGACCGCTATAAAAACTTATCTTCTCCTTCTTTCTCTGATCACTCCGAAACTCACTATTTACTGTCTTTGCTTCTCTAACGCTCCAGAATTAGCCAATTTGTGTCGGTTCGTTGTCGCAAACTTTGTTCATGGCTTCTTCTGTATCTTTCCTTTTTCTTTTTCCACTTGTTCTATTCTTGTTGCTGATTCATCTCAGCTCAGCAGCGAGGAATGTCGCTGATTCCCAGGAATTCCCGTTCCTATACCACAATGGTGTTCTTCTCAGTGGTAAAACCTCAATCAACTTGATATGGTACGGCAGGTTTAAGCCTTCTCAACGTGCTATTGTTACTGATTTCGTCGCATCCCTTTCTTCTTCCGAACCAACGACATCCCCCTCTGTCAACACATGGTGGAAAGCTACCGACAAGTTCTACCAGTCCAAAAAGTTCTCTTCTCCTGTGCTGTCTTTGGGATCGCAAATCCTTGACGAGGGCTACTCACTAGGCAAGCACCTGACATCCAAGAAAGTTGTGGAGTTGGCATCAAAGGGCGGTAAAGAAAACACTATAAACGTTGTTTTGACATCAAATGATGTCGGCGTTGAGGGATTTTGCTCCACCAAGTGTGGAACTCACGACTCCGCTTCAAGTGGCAAGAACTCCAACCTCAAGTTTGCATATATTTGGGTTGGAAACTCAGAGACTCAGTGTCCAGGTCACTGCGCATGGCCATTTCACACACCAATCTATGGTCCACAGAGCCCACCGCTTGTAGCACCCAATAATGACTTGGGTATGGATGGCATGGTTATAAACTTGGCGAGTCTTTTGGCTGGGACCGTGACCAACCCTTTTGGAAATGGCTACTTTCAAGGTCATAAGAACGCCCCACTTGAGGTCGCAACGGCTTGTTCCGGGGTATATGGTAAAGGTGCGTATCCTGGTTATGCTGGTGATCTACTCGTGGACACTACAACCGGTGCTAGCTTCAATGCACATGGTGTCAACGGCAGGAAATTCTTGCTTCCGGCTTTGTTTGACCCTTTAACCTCAAAATGTTCTCCTTTGGTATGAGAAATGATCGTCGTGTGTCAAGGTTCTTAGGCCTGTGTAAAATTGATTCTTTAATGTTCTTCCTTGTTTTTTTTTTTAACTTTCTAACAACTATTCATTTCTATCAATGCCACTCTAGAGTTCCAACAAGTTTCTGTTACATATTAATGTAAACCAATAAACAAAAATGTATGTACGTTGACTTAATTAAATACAAAAGAAATGATTGTTTTTATATGAGGTAACTAACTGGTAATGTAAGAGATCCTAACAAAAAAGAATAAACGCGTTATTAATTGCTTAATTAATTAGCACAAGTTAATCAATGGACTATTATAACATAATTGATTCAAATTGCATTTACGAAATGCATTTCTCTCTTTTTCACGTCTCAAATTAAGATGACTAATCTGCGATTGTAGTAAGACAGTCAGATACAAAATTAAGAATGATACTAGGCTAACTTATGAGTGTAAATTCAAGAGTTTTTAATGAATCAAATCAAAACCGATTTAATGTCCAACTTTTTTTTAAATAAAACGAAATCATTTTATTTAAAATAGTTAGATCTCGGGAAGGGTTGGACCTGGGCAACCTAAAATGGAGTTGTGATGATAATCACCATTTCTCCATCAATCTCCACTCAGATACAACAAACAAAAGATACAGGTAATGAAGAACTGTGAAAGTGTGTTAGTAAAGTGTGTCTGAAGCTCTCGAAGAAGGAAAGAGAGACGACTCTCTCCAATGTTCGAACAATGATAGAAAAGCTATGCTCAAACGAACAACATGTAAGACTCAAGTGAGAAGGAAAACGTCAAAAGCTAAGTCAAAATGCAGACGTATTCAACACTAATGAAACATGTGAAGAGCACATGACAAATACCTGATAGTTGAAGACCTCCAAAAGCAATTGCTTCTGACTCTTATAAAAGGAATAGGCTCAAGTTTCAGCAATACACACAGAAGTCATTATTCTCAATACACTGTAATTAAAAATCTGAGAGTAAAAAAATAGAGGAAAAGTTAGAGAGTTGCTAGAGTACATATTTAAGGGTACTATAGAGTTTATAGACTCTTAGCAAGTATTTTAGAAAACACTTACACTCTTGTAACCTTACTCTATTCTTGATACTAGCTAAAACCACAGGTGTAGAATCATTGGATGTAGATAGCATTTAAGCTATTGAACTGAGTAAAAATCTTGTGTATTCTTTACATTTTTGCAACTCTTCATTTCTGTAAAAACAAGTTCAAACATCAATCATCATCAGTCTTGTAATAAAACAACAGAAAGCCATACAAAGATCCTAGAAGATTGGTATCAGATCATCTAGGTCTCTATCTACATTCCTATTGACAAGTCAAGAGTCCTTCAAGAAGGAAGCTCAAGAACACAAACAAGTCTTTACAAAGAACCTATAAAATGGTGAGAAAAGAGATGGAAGTGTTCATTAGAAATGAGGACTTTGCAATCTAGAAATTACAGATGCAAGCCCTGTTTGAATCCTACCAATGTTTTGGGGCCATAAATATTATCTACGACGATGAGATAAATCCTGTGAAGAATCTAAAGAAAGCAGGATTGGGATATTGCAAGTTAATGTTGCATCTTTCATCGATTATCATCAGAAAAGTGAAAGATTGCAACACTGTAAAGCTATTATAGGAAAAACTGGATGATATTTACTCTAAACATTACTTATCAAACAAAATGACCCTGCTGCACGATCTTGCAAATTTCAGAATGAATACAATAGTAACCCTTGAAGACAACCTGGATTATTTCTTTAAATTAATTCAGAATTTTGAAGCAACAGGGGAGAAAATTTCAAAAGAACACCAAGCAATGGTGATTCTAAAGTCACTTCCATAGGAATACAATGGATTCAAGAAGGTAGTCAAGCATGCTAGTGGTGATGCCCTAACAATGAAGAGGGTTCTTGATTCTTTGGTGGAGGAAGTGATAGATAACAATCACTTTAAAAGGGAACCGGAGGTGATGTTCTTAGACAATAGATCTGAAAGCAAATCTGCACAAAATGGTTCAAAGAAAGGTGGTGGACAGAAAGCTAAGGGGAAGGGGAAACAAAAGAAGAATGATGATGACAAGAAAAAGAACAAAGCCAAAGGTGAAAAATGCTATTATTATGATAAAGAAGCACACTTTGTCAGGGATTGTAGGAAGAAGAAAAAGAACAAAGAGGCACAGAAAGGTGATGCTGGAAATGTTGAGAAGCTTGAAGAATCCAGTGGAGATGAAATACTTGCAATAACAGTTGAAACAAAGGAGTTGTCAACATAATGGATTCTAGACTCAGGCTGTACAATGCATGTAACTCCCCATAGGGATTGGTTCTCCTCTTTTGAGAACTTGTCAGCCAAAGTAAGAATGACAGATGTAGGGAAGCAAGATATCAAAGGCATTGGCAATGTTTCCATCAAAATGCATGATGGAAAGAGGAGAACATTGAGCAATGTGAGATATGTCCCTGGAATGAGAAGAAATCTTCTATCAGCATATATCTTTGATAAGCAACGATACAAGGTAAGGTCCAAGGATGGTTTGAGAGAAATCATCAAGGATGGTAAGGTAGTCATAAGGGCAATTGAAAGGGGCGTTTATATTATATTGTAAGTGCTACAGAGATTAATCTAACAATAGAGAAAAAGGAGCTGAACTCAACTATTCAGTGGCATACAAAACTCGAACATGTAGGAAATAAAATTCTTAAACACCTAGAGCAACAAGGACTGCTGCCAAACACAACTATGAAGAAGATTGAGTTCTGTGAGGAATGTATTTTAGGGAAACATAACAGAACCCCTTTCCCAAAGATTGTAAGAAGAGCCACTAGAAGCATGGAATATGCTCATAGTGATCTATTGGGGCCAACTCAAACTCAAATTTTGGGAGGTAAGAGGTATTTCATGTTTGTTATTGATGACAAGTCTAGGAAATGCTGGATATGTCTCTTGAAGACTAAGAATGAAACACAAGAGGCATTTGTGAAGTGGTACACTCTGATGGAGAATCAAACAGGAAAGAAGCTGAAGTACCTAAGAACAGACAATGGACTGGAGTTCTGCAACAAAGAGTTTGATGACTACTGTGAAAGGAAGGGAATTCAAAGGTATGGAACTCTCAAAGCAACACCTCGATAGAATGGAATAGCAGAAAGACTTAACAGAACCCTATTTAAGAAGACAAGATGTATGCTGCTGTCCTCAGGCCTATCTCAAGCACTATAGGGGAAAGCTATCAAAACCACAACATATCTTATAAATAGACTACCAAAACCTGCAAATGAGTATAAAACTCCTGAAGAGGTATGGAGTGGTTATAAACCTATTTTGACTCATTTGAAACCTTTTGAATGCAGTGTTTACATTCATCAAATAGAAGGGAAGCTTGAACCTAGAGAAGTCAAAAGGCTATTTCTAGGATATCCTGAAGGAACTAAAGGGTAAAAAGTCCTAATCCTACAGTCAGGAGCTTAAAAGACTCAAATCAGCAGAGATGCAGTATTCAGGAAAACTGAAATCCCATTACTAAAGTAGAAAAATGGAGGAATCTATGTTCAAGAAAAATTCCTACAGCATTTGGAATCAAACAATAGTTTGAACCCTTTCTATATCCCACCCTCCATATATGAAAGAGATGAAGCTAAAGCAGCTGCTGACCAAACAATATCAGTAGGAGAAGAAACTATAGACACAGATCCTAACTCTCAGGAGGAAATAGAACAAGAAGAGGAAGCTACAGAAGTTCAACAAACTCACTTGCAGGACTATCAACTAGTCAGAAACAGGGAACCAAGGAATAGAATACCAAACAGAATGTATATTGAGACTAACCTAATTGAATATGCTTGTTTAGTTGCAGAACTAGTTGATTCAAGAGCACCAGAAATATATGAGGAAGCAATGAAAAGGGCTGAAGCAAAATAGTGGAAGAAAGCTTGCCTAAGTGAATATACTTCTCTAATGAAGAATGAGACTTGGAAGCTAGTTCTTAAGCCACCAAATGCTACGCTGATTGAATGTAAATGGATATTTAAGCTGAAGGATGGAGTAACAGAAGCTAATCCAAAGCCCTATAAGGCCATACTAGTAGCAAAAGGCTTCAGGCAAAGAGAGGGAGTGAATTACAAGGAAATCTTCTCTCCAGTGGTTAAGTTCAAAACAGTAAGAATAGTTTTGACCCTAGCTACTTTGAATGAATGGGAGATACACCAGATGGATGTAAAGACAACATGCCTATATGGAAAACTAGAAGAAACCATCTACATGAAGCAGCCCACAGGCTTCATAGATAAGAAGACTCCTGATCATGTTTGCTTGCTGAAAAAATCACTATATGGCTTAAAGCAAGCTCCTAGGAAATGGAATAAGAAGTTTCATGAGGTGGTGACAGAAATGAAATTTAATAGAAGTGCCTATGACTACTACCTATACCACAAGGATTTAGAGAAGGAGGAAGTAGTCTACATGCTGGTGTATATGGATGACCTAGTCATCAAAGGAAAACCAATGCAGGGGATCCAAGAAGTGAAGAATGCTCTAAGGCAAAATTTTGATATGAAAGACTTAGGGAAAGCTCAAAAGCTACTGGGTATGCAGATCATAAGGAATGAAGTAGAGGGGAAGCTATGGTTGATTCAAAGGGACTATATCAGAAAGGTCCTATCTAAGTTCAACATGGAAGATGCTAAGCCTAGTTTTGCTCCAATTGCCACACACTTACAGTTGACAGCTGCTAAGAGCCTAGCAATAGAAACAAATGTGAAATATCCTTATGATGTAGGTATATGTTGTATAATATATATCATGATATGTACGAGATCTGACTTAGCCTATGCAATAAGCCTACTTAGCAGATTCATGGCTAACCCATGTCTAGAACACTGGCAGGGATTAGTAGTACTTAGATACTTAAAAGGAACCCTAAATCATGATCTATGTTTTTCAAAATCTAACCTACAATTGCTTAAACATACAAGTTTAAATGGCTATGTAGATGCAGATTACGCAGCAGATAAGGATACACACAAGTCATTATTAGCATACTATTTCACACTTTCAGGCAACACAATAAGCTAGAAGGTACAACAACAGCCAATGGTATCCTTATCTACAATAGAAGTAGAGTATTACGCAATCACAGAAGGCCTAAAGGAGCTAATATGGCTAAAAGGTCTACTATTAAAAATCAAAATTCAAATCACAAAGAAAGTAATATACACAGATAGTCAGAGTGCACTTTACCTAAGCAAGGATTCAGTTCTGCATAAGCGCTCGAAACACATTGATGTTTGACTCCACTCCATCAGGGATAAGATCAACAATGGAGAGGTTAACTTGAAGAAAATAAGAGGAGAACAAAATTTGTTAGATTTTAGAACAAAAGTGGTTTCGATAAAGAAATTCGTTTTCTATAAGGATTACTTACAGATAAGTTAAGCCCCATGAAATCGAAGGCTATTTCTCTCGATCTCACATTTTTGGTGAAACTAGGGTTTTCTGATTTCCAAAACGCTCACAGATCTATGAACTGAGTGAAGATTAATGGAGAAGGAGGGAATAAATGTGATGATAATCATCATTTCTCCATCAATCTCCACTTAGATACAACAAACAAAAGATACAAGTTAAGAATTGTGCAGGTGTGTTAGTGAAGTGTGTCTGAAGCTCTCGAAGAAGGAAAGAGAGACGACTGTCTCCAATGTTCAAACAAAGATAGAAAAGCTATCCTCAAATGAACAATGCGTGAGATTCACGTGAGAAGGAAAATGTCAGAAGCTAAGTCAAAACGTAGACGTATTCAACACTAGTGAAACACATGAAGAGCACATGTCAAATACTTGATAGTTGAAGACCACCGAAAGCAACTACTTTTGACTCCTATAAAAGGAGCAAACTCAAGTCTCAGCAATACACACAGAAGTCATTATTCTCAATACACTGTAATAAAAAATCTGAGATTAAAAGAAATAGAGGGAAAGTTAGAGATTTGATAGAGTACATATATGAGGATACTGTAGAGTTCATAGACTCTTAGCAAGTATTTTAGAAGACACTCACACTCTTGTAACCTTACCCTATTCTTGATATTAGTTAAAACCACAAGTGTGGGATCCTTGGATGTTGATAGTATTTGAGCTATCGAACCAAGTAAAAATCTTGTGTATTCTTTACATTTCTGCAACTCTTCATTTCTACAAAAACAAGTTCAAGCATCAATCATCATCAATCTTGTAATAAAACAATAGAAAGCCATACAAAGATCCTAGCAAGAGTATTCACGTACAGGCTTCTTATCAAAGCGCTTGAACTTCAATATCATGAATAGAAAAGGGACCTAGGCACTCAAATTTTCAATTTACACAGCTTAAAGCTTAAATAATTATTGACTAGTGCTCTTGGAAAAAACGAATACTGTGACAAGAGAAATTGCTTTTTTTGTGTGATAAGGCATTCTTATAATAAAGGTAATATGGCAATATCAATAATAATAATAACTTAATACACGAGAAAGTTTAATAGTATGCAACCTTACCCTAGCTAATAGAGAAGTTGTTTCTAAATAATTCACGTGAAGCAAAAATAAATAAATAAAAATAAAACAAAATAAAAACAAAACAAAACAAATAATAAATACTTAATGAAAAATTTTTGAAATAAGCAATAAACTAAATAATACGATAAAGATAGATAAGGTATAATAATAATAATAATAATAATAATAAGACTAAGTTGGAAAAATCTTAGGCGAAATCCCTTAAAGTTGAGTATTAAATATTAAAAAGTTTAAGCTAAATATAAGAGGAAAGTGCTAAAAGACCTCCGAGAATAACATGGATCTATCTGTATCCTATTACGTCAAAGTTCTTTATTACAGGTTATGTTATCGGTAAGTTCCAGCAATGCTACCTCCCTCAATTCTTCTTCGGCCTTTCTTTTTTTTTTCTTCTTACAGTCTTTAAGTACAATATTTTTACATTTTATTAGAGTGTCTGAATGTCTCCTTTTAACATATTCAAACTACCGAAAAATTTTCTCTCTTAAATTTGCAATAATATTAGTTACTTTCAATTTGTTCTTTGTTATTATATTTCTGACCTTATCTCTTCTAGTAAGTTTTATCTCCAGCAGAACATCCTCATCTTTGTCACTGTTAAGTTATGACTATGCATATGTTTGATGGCCTAATACTCCACCTCATAAAATATGTCCAAAGTAATCGTTAAACGATAGAATTTACCTTTAATGATGAGTCGTATCTTCTTGTTATATAGAACTACCGATAGGCTTCTCCATTTAAGTCGTCTTGAACTAATTTGGTGAATTTTGTCTTCATCAATCTCTTCATTAAAATAATGCGAGGGTCATAAATTTTATAAATCTTGTTCTTAACAGTTTAAGTGAACCAAAACAAATTTTATAGATGATCTTTAATGTCCTAATAAGTATAAATAATTTTGACCATGGCAAGTTGTTAGATTTTATAATGAGTCCATGGGCCCATACGAGAAGGAAAGTTAGATCACATACAAGTCTAAATGAGGTTTCATCCTTAAACCAATTAGTGATAAGTGGAGTAGCCCACTAGATTTATATATTAGTTTTCTTTCCTCTCTTTTTTCAATGTGGGACAAACTCCAACTCTTTATATTTCAACACGCCCCTCTCACATATGGGTCTAACATGTGACATAATTTATCATTTTGATGTGTTAACGACTAACATAAGAGCAACTTGCTTTGATACCATATTAGAATTTACAATGGGCCCATACGAGAAAGAAAGTTAAATCACATACAAGTCTAAATGGGGTTCCATCCTAAAACTAATTGGTGATAGGTAGAGTAGCCCACTAGATTTATATATTAGTTTTCTTTTCTCTCTTTCTCTAATGTGAAACAAACCCCCACTCTTTATATTTTAACACAAGTCTATTTATAAATGAATTTCTAGAAAAAGTGAAAAACTGGTAGTTTTGATTGGTATCCATTTGATTATGATAACTATTCTTATTATGAAAGATAACAAACATCTAATTTTTCTAGAAAAATTACTTTATTTAATTTGGATGCCCTTTAAGTATTGTTCAAGAATGATCTGAATCTATTGGCTCCAGTGGGGTCGACAACACTTTCCCTTGTTTCCGTAGACAGTCTGCTTTGCCAAGAGAAGTGAAAGAAGGGAAAGACACAGACCCGATGGACTAGTTAAACATGCCAAATTACTTACAAACATCAATGCATGTCACCAACTTTTCTGCTGCATCAACCAGCTCGAGTAAAAAGACGGTGCATTGCATTTGAAGAATGTCAGAAATAACCACCGACCAGGATTTTGCCATTTACTTCTTGTCTTAGAACCCTGCACGAGAATATATAAATATAGTTTCCACTAATATACACAAACTTGCAGAAAAGAGACCTTGCCACACCTTAAGCTGTCTAATATTGGTCATTTGTGGATCTAACTGCAAGTTAAAGGCGGAGTGGGGGAGGTTTTCCTTCACTACGGTCCTAGCGCGCCAACGAAGTAAAAATCGTCCCCATGAGCATGAGAAAGAACCTTCAGGCTAAGCTTCCTTTTCACATATATCTCCCAAGTCAAAATGTGACTCATGATTCCCTTGTCTAATTAGTGATAGTGTGAATATTGTAAACCCTTTCTATCCATCTGTAAGTTGACTGTAGCAGAACAACATCGTGGTTTCCACTATTCTACTATTTCTTATACATGTGGAATATGCAACCCTTAATTGCACTAATCAAAATTTTGACCTATTGAACTAAATTCTTTTTTTTTTTAAAACATAATGTCCATATACTAATGAATATGTGGTCTATTGCATGCAGCTAGATTGCAGCTAACGAAGAAAAGAATCGCGGCCATGTGACATAAGCAGTAAGCACTTTATTGTAAAAAGCTTGCACCCCAAGCTCCCTACCAAATGGCACTAACTTTTGTCCTCTTCCTCTCTGACCGTCAAAAGTATGACTATCTCATTGTCACATCTCTGCTGTTCTGTTCTCCTTAGCTGGCTAAGCACTGGAACTTAACACACAGGCTCGGTTGAAACTTGAAACCGGACGTAGCCTCACAATGACACTTTTAATTTAAGAAACAACGCGTTATTTATCTGGCAAGTCACAGTGTCACACCCGACTTGCAATTTCCTTTTCCTGGCAACTTCCCTTCCCCTTCCACTCCTTCGAGACTTCCCACACTATATATAGCCATCTTTCAGGCTCGGTATAATCATTCCAAACTCAAAAACAACTACATATTAGATTGAAAGCTTCAATCTTTCACCACTATTGCTAAGTAAAAGTCTTCAATTTAGCCATGAGCTTTTCTGTTTCCTTCCATTCTCTTCTCCAGCTCCTTCTTCTTGCCTCTGTGCTTCACTCAAGCACAGCGGCCAGGAGACTCGCAGAGTCTGATGAACCTATGTTGTTTCAGTACCACAAAGGCCCTCTTCTCTCTGGAAAAATTTCTATCAATTTGATTTGGTACGGCCAATTCAAACCTTCTCAACGTGCGATCCTCTCAGATTTCATTTCTTCCCTCACTTCCTCCATCAAACCGGCGTCAGCCCAACCTTCTGTCGCCACTTGGTGGAAGGCTACTGAGAAATACTATTCCCTAATCAAATCCAAGAAAACGTCCTTTCTTGCTCTCTCCTTAGGGTCACAAATCCTAGACGAGAGCTATTCCTTGGGCAAATCTCTCTCTAGCAAGCAAATCTTGCAGTTGGCATCAAAGGGTGGTCAACAAGATGCAATCAATGTGGTTTTCACATCGGCAGACGTAACTGTAGAAGGGTTTTGTTCAAGCAGATGTGGCACACATGGCTCTGCTTTCGGTGCTCAGAAACTCAAAGCTAAAGCCTCCAAGTTCGCTTACATATGGGTCGGTAACTCGGAGACGCAATGCCCGGGTCAATGCGCGTGGCCGTTTCACCAGCCAATCTATGGACCACAGAGTTCTCCCCTGGTTGCACCAAACAACGATGTGGGTCTAGATGGTATGGTCATCAATTTGGCTGGTCTTCTGGCTGGGACAGCTACGAACCCTTTTGGAAATGGCTACTTTCAAGGTCCCAAAGATGCTCCTCTTGAAGCTGCATCGGCTTGTCCTGGAATTTACGGTAAAGGAGCCTATCCAGGTTATGCCGGTGATCTCTTGGTTGATTCTACGACTGGCGCTAGCTACAATGCACATGGCGTCAATGACAGGAAATACTTGCTTCCTGCTTTATTTGACCCTTTAACATCAACTTGCTCTACTCTTGTTTGAGCCAGATCACGCTAAAAATTTGTGCGTTTAGGAGAACGTTGAGGGATTCTTTGATTTAGTTAATTATTCGTTCATTCGTTGTAACCTTACTAAGGTTAAATAATGAAAACATTAACACTCATCGGCGAGACTCATTCCATCGTACCTTTAATTATTTTATGACTGAAACATCCATTATAAGCAACAATTTGCCAGCTGATTAGCTCATTAAATTCATCTGTAAACTTAAATTTAGCAACAATAACGATAACTCTTAGGCTACTTATGCTTTTCCCTCTTAGAATGGATTTGTGAAACGCCTCGGGAAGGTGGTGACTTTCTTACTTCGCTCAGAGAAGAACTCGAATAACCTAAGGTTTATTAAATTTGGAAGCTGGATTAATCATGCCTCCTTTGCCAACCAAAGTTCATTTTTCACCATAACAGCTTTAAGAAGAAAAAAAAAGTAGAAACAAAATCATTTGGTATTCTATAGGAGGTTCAGTATAGAGGACCGAACCAACCAAATTTTTATTGAAAACATTAGTTAGCTATTCCACAACCCAACTCTACCAAAATGATGTAAATGCCTATTCTAATCTTCAATGTTGCCTTTGCTAGCAACATTCTCTTATCATAAACCTATAATTTTATTGTTATTGTTGCAATTTTAAACACTTTTTTTTAATAGATTATTCCCTTAAATCGATCTAACCCATTGTACAGAAAAGAGGGGATATAGTACAATTTCGAGGTTTGTTTATTACTCAGTGGAGTTAGTGCAGAACTTCATAATTGGTGTTGTCTCCGAACTGAAAATTTATTATGTAGTATTCAAATGTCATTTTCGGAATTGTCATATACAAACAAGCACAAACCTTAACAGCACGCCGCAATTGTCAATGATTCAAATGGACCAAAAAGAATATGAAATGGAGTAGTGACCCACACGCCACTAAATTGAAAATGGGCCACCCTTCCTCCCACTGTTATCTGCCACAGTTTTCCATAACGTACACGCCCAAAGGCTCCCCCAAAACATGCACCCGCCGCCCCACAAGGTGAGGTTCATCTTCATCTGCCTCTTACAATCGTTCCTTACTTTCTTAGAATCTGGCAAAAGTTGGCGCCGTCCATCGCCATCTTCGACACTCGCGAAAACTCAGTTTATATCTGCTCTCTGCCAACACTTCTTCTTTGGTCATACAAACTTATCTTTGCCTTCTAGCCAGGCATTGCGTGTCTGTCCAATGAATACTCATTAATGTTCAACATGGAAATATAAAGTTAGACAAGTGTACCGATGATTTAACTTGCTTTTCACTGCAACAACTGTAACAATAACAACATTAACAATATAAGTAAAAGTTTTTGTATTAAGAGTCGTGCTTTTCATAAGTTTCAACAGAGCTATCATTATTGCTTTCGAGACTAATATTTTAAGCCTAACTTTAGACTTGTAGAATGTCCTCATCCACGATCCACATTCAACGGTTGTTTCGATACAGAGGTTTTGAATAAGAGAAACATGACAAGTCATGTTAAAAACTACAGGGAAGTCGGATCCAGGTGCGTGCAAGACTAGAGCGCACCACTCCTAAAAGGCCAACTACTCCAAAAAAAACACTGTCAAGATTATATGAGTTTTTTTAAGTTAATCACGACATGTTTTTAAGAGATCTTAATTATAGAAAGATTTTTTTAAATTATTTACTCTTAGACTAATTTTTACTCTTTACAGGAAATAAAGGTCTAACCTTAAATTTTTAACAACTATATATATATATATATAAGGGCGATTTAAACCTACCAACTAACCAATATTATGGGTTACTATATAAGTTTCTTTTCATCTCTAATTGTAAAGCGTGTCTTCGTCAGTATTGTAATGATTGAACTGATTTTCGATTTCTTTATAAAACGTCTTCATTGCTCAAATCAGGCGAATTTACTAAGAATTGAACATGGCTCATTAAACTTTTACAAGTGATTTTATTTTTCTAAATCTATCCAGTATATCTAGTTATTATCTCTGCCTCCTTTATTTTCTTAAAGCATTTTTATGTTCATGTTTGCTTATCTTATGCATCTACTTGGTATCCATTTTATCGTTATCAACACCTAATTAAAGTCGCAGAATCAGAAAATTAGTATTCATATAATGGTAATAAATATTAGTAGGTAAGAAATGAAATTAGAAACATTTAGTTAATTATGTATTATTATTGATATCCCACTTCAAGGATTACTCCGTACTCTCATTTTTTGATACACTCCACATTGGAATGGAATCGACCTGTTTTTCCAAACTTGATTTCAGTCCAATCTCACCAAAAGTTTAATTAGGTGCCACCGCTACAGATACACGCTCACTCGTAAGTTCTTATCAAACATTGCCAGGTCCAATTATGTTATTAATAGGTGAGGCAAAAACAGTTGATAAAATGAATGATATAAGAACAAGTCAATTCCGGATCGTAATTAAGAGGGACTGTTCTATTCAAATACGCTGTATTGCAATTAGTATCCTTAGAAACGTAAGGTTAGTCGGGACTCCTTTCTCCAGGCAAATTGCAATTTGGTCATGTCGTAGTTAATTTCACAGCTGGAAACTTGAATGCCATCCCTGAGTCGCCGTCGCCGTGGATAGCCCTTAATGGACAGTTTCAGAGCCTATGGCTC
>JANIJH010000002.1:8251469-8263551 GCA_024520975.1 Erythroxylum areolatum | reverse complement strand
AATGAAGAGGACACGGTCCAAATCTAGCGAAGTCTTTAGTTGTAAAGCTTTCTTTAAAAAAAAAAGTTGCCAACCTGCCCACATAAAATTAAGTCAAGGTCACCAACAGCGAATCCGACAGGAAGTTCCCTGTTCAAATACATCATGAAAGAAGAAATGAACTATTAATTTTTACTCTTTATAAAGCTCTCCAAGACGAATTCAACAATCACTAGGGACATAAGTGCAAATTTTTGTAAAATGGATTGTGGCTCTGTACAGGAACGTTCCAAGAGCTAACAGGTTATCCCTTATGGATAAGATGAAAGCGCAAAAAGCAAATTCCTCCCCAAGACACTGCCTCCCCTTCATTAGTGAAGTCTCCAGCGTATATGGCACCCACTAGGTCAACCCCACTCGGCGCTCATACGTTCAGCACACCCTGACAGCTGTGTCCACTATACTTACCCTGGCTTTCTCAGTATAAATATCATTGCAAACACTTTGTCGTTCATCACTTCGAAAATCGAAATCCAATTCTCTCGTTTAACTTACCCTCTCACTGTCATTTACCTTGATAGCTTTCATGTTGATGGCTTCCGTTCATCCTTTCACTGCCTTCACTTGGCTTCTTGTGCTCTTCTTCACCCTCGATCCTACACTTGCAACAACAAGAAAGCTTGCAGCCTTAGTTAAAGAACAACCTCTTGTTCTCAAGTACCACAACGGTCCCCTTCTTAAGGGAAACATCACCGTCAATCTCCTCTGGTACGGCAAGTTCTCTCCAAGCCAGCGCTCCGTAATCGTTGACTTCCTCAACTCTCTCAGTTCCAGTAAAACCCCGATGAAGCCTTCTGTCTCGTCGTGGTGGCAGACCACCGGCAGGTACAGGGGTGGACCTTCCGTCGTAGTTGTAGGAAATCAAGTCCTCGACGGTGAGTACTCCGTCGGAAAATCGCTGACGACCCAGCAGCTCGAGGCCTTGTCCTTAAAAGCCGGTGACGTCAAAAATGCCGTCAACATTGTTTTGACTTCTGCTGATGTGGCAGTTGGCGGATTCTGCATGAGTAGGTGTGGGACCCATGCGTCTGTCAAGGTTAAGAGCGGCAAGTTGGCGTACGCTTGGGTTGGCAACTCCGTGAGCCAGTGTCCCGGGCAATGCGCGTGGCCTTTCCACCAACCGATTTACGGCCCACAGACGCCGCCGTTGGTGGCACCCAACGGCGACGTCGGTATCGATGGGATGATCATAAATCTGGCCACGGTTTTGGCGGGAACGGTGACCAATCCGTTTAACAATGGATACTTTCAAGGTCCAGCAAACGCGCCGCTGGAGGCAGTGAGCGCGTGCACCGGCATATTCGGAAAAGGATCGTACCCGGGATACCCAGGACAGGTTTTGGTGGACAAAAGCACAGGAGCGAGCTACAATGCCCATGGAGTCAACGCGCGCAAGTTTCTTCTCCCTGCAATGTGGAACCCCCAAACTTCCTCTTGCACTACCCTCGTCTGAGGAGAAAATGGATCGAAACTTTTAATTTTATTTTTGTAAATATATAAGAAATTGTCGTGAAATTGTGTTTGTTATGTCGTTTTTGTTAATTATTAAAAAAATAAGATTCAAGAGAAGTTAAAGAGTAAAAGCATCAAATTCATATGCTGCATATAAATATCAGAAAAGCTATCGTATCGATCCTTGCACTTCCCATTTCCTCCCGCGACATGAAGGACCCCGATGGCCACCTGCTAACACATCAACCCCACCAGCATCCAGATTCTCCGGCGACCTCTTCAGCTCCATGCACCGCCAACACTTGCGTCAAGTGTGGTGGCCCAACATCCTACCCTCCACCGCCACAGGATTCCTTGTCGGCAACCTCTCCACCCCCAATCTACCGCCCAATTCGCGCTCCGGCCGTCAACCTCCCTCCTAACAACAACGCTCAGGCTATAATCCTCGCTCCCGTCCCAAAGTCCCGAAAGGTCCCCACAATTTCCCCGCCTTACAACTTCCAATCTCCCTCTAAAAGAATCTGTTCTCCCGACGACATCCTCTGCTTCCACGACTCCGATTCCGGCAAAAACTTTCTCGGCTTCGTCGTCGCTCTCTCTGAGGCCATCCGTAGCCACAAAATCTCCGACCCTTGCCTAGAATCCCCCGTTGTAAAGTCTATAGTCTCGATAATCGAAACCCTAGCTCAATGGGTTGACGAAATCCCTCCGGTTGAACAAGCTGCTCGCTATGGCAACGTTTCGTACAGAACCTGGCACGAACGTCTTGTAGAAAAGAGTGAATCTTTAATACTTCGGTTTTTGCCTGATGATCTTAAAGCTTCAACGGTTGAAATTGTTCCTTATTTCATCGATAGTTTTGGTAATTCGAGTCGGATTGATTATGGTACGGGTCACGAGACCAATTTTGCTGCTTGGCTTTACTGTCTTGCGAGGATGGGAGTTATTAGGGAAGAGGATTATCATGCTGTTGTGGCTAGGGTTTTTGTGAAGTATCTTGATTTAATGAGGAAATTGCAACTGGTTTATTGCTTGGAGCCTGCAGGGTCTCATGGGGTCTGGGGGCTCGATGATTACCACTTCTTGCCATTTATATTTGGATCGTCCCAGTTGATTGATCACAAGTATATGAAGCCTAAGTCGATTCATAATGAGGATATACTGGATAATTTCTCGAATGAGTACATGTATTTGTCATGCATTGAGTATATTAAGAAAGTGAAGAAGGGTTTCTTCGCGGAGCATTCACCTATGTTGGATGATATCAGTGGAGTCCATACCTGGAACAAGGTTAATAGTGGAATGCTTAAGATGTACAAGGCAGAGGTTCTGGAGAAAGTGCCAATTATGCAGCATTTCCTATTTGGTTGGCTCATTAAGTGGTACGTCTCTTGTTGTCTTCCATTATCAATTGAGTTAAGTATTATCACAGTATACTTTTGGTGGATTTAGGAACTTTCTTGAAGCTTCTAAACTAAGATTAATGTGGGATAAATTGATGATGATTTCTATGTGAAAGAAATTGCTGAGTTTCTTTACATGTACGTTGGATGAATTGTTGATATTTGGCAACTGACAAGCTAAAGTAAGTTGTTGAAGGTGAAAGTAGGAATTGCTAGTGGATATTGGTGCTTTTGAAGTTGGATTGAGAGTGATTTCCTCAGGTACTCAGTCATTGCTGATGTGTTTCCTTTTAGTGCTACAAAATTTTCTTGTCTTATATTTAATATTAAATCTCCCTACTATGTGGATAGTACTGCTCTGCATTATAAGTCACTTGTATGTGAAATTAAAAGGGGTTGATTGATGGAAAATTACTAGTTGTGTTCAATTGGGAAAATTGGGAAGCGTGGGATTTGACTATGGAGCATATTTATCTTGTGCCCTAGTGCTCAAGCTTTTGTATATTTTTTATTGGATTTTGATTGCAAAGGATTCATGTCTTTAGTTTAGACCCATTTTTATGATTTGTTAATTCGAAAACGGGTGTATCTGTGGTAACTGCCGAGTCCATGATACATTTTTGTTACATTGTCTTATGATTTACAATTTCTTAGTATGGACCGATTGTATTGTTGTTAGGAATGTGTTTTATGCAGAATTTCTCATGTTTTGACAACATATCTTATTATCCCAGGGAATAGCATGTTTTATCAACTCTGTGAGAGCGTATGATTTGTAATGAAGACAATGGTTCTTAAAACAAGGTTTCACCTCAGTATTGACAATTGTCGTATTCCAGAGTTGGATCGGAATAATCTTTTTTTTCCTCATCTCCATTTCCTGAAGATTCCACAGTCCTCCTACGATGATAGACCTTGGAGATCCTTGATCAGGTCAATGCCTGTGTTTGCGCTGAATGGTGTTAGCATAAATTTCTTCTTTCTTGATTTACGGCAACTAGGTTTTTTGTCTCGGTTGATGCTATACCAGACTGACCTTGCAGTTGAGGTCTAGCCCTGCCACGTATAGTTGTACTTCACAACTTGAAATTTTAGTTTCAAGATACAGTCATTCCTGAGCCGTTTTTATAACATGATATTTGTGGCAGATAAGGCAAAAATGATGTTAACATAGCATGTCTCAGCATTGCGTAGAAATTTCATAATTTATTATATGTTTGAGTAGAATCTATCGGCGTATAAAGTTACTATGTTTGCAAAACAAACGGATTGAAACAAGAAGGGTTTCGATTGATAGCTCAGTTTTTACTTGTGGATATCGTTTTATATTTGTTTCTTTTTAATAATCTAGTTTACTTGTTCTTCTTTTTGTTTTAGCTATTTTGCTAGAATCAATTCAAAATGATTTTAGGTTTCCAAGGTTTTCCTTGAAATTCATCTTCTATGTTTCAGTTTGATTTTATAACTTGTAGCTTGGATTAAAGAGTAATTATTTGGCTTTAAAGCTGATTGCTGGATATAAGCTACTCTTCATTTGCTTGCTCAAGTCTACGCCTTCAGCAAAGCAATTTTATTTGTGTGGGTCGACCCATTGCATCGACCCATACATGCAGGAAAGATTCTTGGTATCCCCTCCAGTAGCAACACGGGAAGTGATTGATCGGAAAGGCAGCACTGATTGCTTGTCAAAAAAGCCCCGTGAATTGATTGATGGACACTGATGAACTACGACGGTAACGTTCAAAAACTGAATCCACCTTCGGATTGAGCTGTTTGTCTCGTGACGGTGAATTCTCACTGCCTAGATGGAGGAAAAGAATTGGAATAAAAAGGACTGTCCCAACTGTTGCCCTTTTGCTCTGAACAAGTATACTGCCGACTCTCTTTTCACGTTGTCAGAAGCAACCACTCTTTTAAGATTCTGAGCGTCTTGACGTCACTGTAGTCTTCTGCTTATATCATTTATTTGGTACTGTATTATACTGTCTTATAAAATTTTCAGTACGTCGGTAAAAGTACGATAATAATGTACCAATGAATAGAAGATAGGGAACGTCAGGTTCACAATAATGACGCCATGCCTAGCACTAAGTTATTAACGCAAGATCACCTTTTCTCAATTTTCGGTGCGCTTTCTATTTAGGAGTGATGTCAGATGTTTAATTTATTGAATGGATAAATTGAAACAAAATAATGTGAAGATATGATTAGATCTTTTAGTTATTACGTTACTGACAACTGTGACAAATGTTACTACCTCTCTTCCAGAAAGAAAATAAAAACTGCAGCGTACATCGGAGATTACGATCATTCAGCCCCGGTTGCTGAGCCTCATCGCATCGTCGACTCTCCAGTCTCCTTACGTTTCTTCACTTTTCCAGGTTGCCCTTAAACTGACTTCTTGTAAAACTTAATATTTTCCCATATCCCAGCAAACTCATCTCACTTATATTTATCCATTTATAATTCCTTAGTCTGATCTCATTTTAAAATAATAAGTTGATCGAATGCTTTTCCCAATCTAAAATTTTACAAACATCGTTATCGCATTTGGTATTTACGCAACAACTAGCAGATAAGGTCAATTAAGTTGTTCTTTTCAATTTTAATTTCCCAATGAACTTGTGTAAAAATTAGATATAGGTAACCGTAGCCGAATGTGTTAAATTGCAAATTCTCGGAATAATCGGTCTCTGGAATTTGGAACTGTAAAAGAAGTCAAAATTTTGAGCACAAACTCAATGGCAGTCAACTACATAATGTTCCTAACAAAAACCCAACCCACTCAACCTGGGCCTTAGAACCACTTTCTTCCTCAGACTCTTGTCGGTGCAAGTACCACCACCAAACACACATAATGCTCTGTTTCGACCTTCGAACTTGTAGCCATAGCCACCAACTCCCACATGCTCTCTATCTCTCTCCCTCTCTCTATATCTATATATATACATATATGTATACATGTACATGTATATACACACCGTAGTTGAAACAGTTGGTCACAAATATCTAGGCAGTATCTCGGTGACAATCAATCACATTCAAACTAATTTTCCTCGTATCCGTAAGTGTTCTGATAACTAGTAGATTTAATTAAATACAATAATTTACCACGAGCTTGACATTTCTCACGGTGTTACAAATGAAAACTAAACACACACACTATAAAAGCCACTCTCTTTTTGTCACTCTTTACATTTTCTTTAAACAATTATGTGCTGGGGTTTTACACACACGTATCCTCTTCTTGCTTTCCACTCTTTTGTTTGTTTTTTACTCTCTCTCTCTCTGTTCTTCTTTCGGTCTCGTGTTGACAATGGATGGCCCTGTTTAAATAGGTGGGTAATGGGTCTTTTTTTGTAGCTTTCTCTTCTCTTTCTCTTTGTTCACCTGATTCTCACGAAACTCAAGTGTGTTATCTGCTTCTTTCTTCCCCTGTTTTTCTGGCGTTTAAATCGGTGACTTTGTTTCAGAATCCGAGTCCAGAAAAAATATAGTTGCAGTTCTTAAGGTAAAGTTCTCAGTTTCCTCCATGTGGGTATCTGATAATTGTTCTCTTTTCTTTTGCTGTTTTATTCTCTGTTTGCGGTTTCGTTGCCGAGCTAAAGACAACTTGAAAAGAAAAGACGCAACTTTTTTGTTGTTAGTTCTGTTAGTCTCCGTACAGTTTTGTATTCTGTTTGTTATCTTTGATAGCCAAATGGGGTTTCAAGTTAATTGGCATCTATGTGCATGAGCATGCAATTTGATTGGCTCTTCTTTAACTTCTGTACATTTTGAGTATCTTCTTCGTGTGGGTTCCTTTAGCCGGGTAGATCCTTGGAGGAGGCTTCCCTAGACCTCATTCATGCATCGATCTTTGGATTATTGGTAGATGTTTTTTATCCAGATTAGTTGCTCTTTTGTCATCTTTCGATTACCCCAATTTTGGTCTTTGCCTTGTTATAATCGGAATACCTTCGTTTTGTTTAGTATTTTTATTTTTTGGGTTACAATTATTTTGTTTACTCTACGTTTACACCCTCTTCACCCTACTTTTTTAATCACTTGTTTCTGGCTGCCTTTTCTTTTGTTCATTGATTTTCTCTCTAAGAGCGCGATTCCCATCTGTTTCTTTGAGGGTATTTGGCTATTGTGGAAAGGAAATACCTCCATGATGTAATTGCGGACGTGATGCAGATCTTCACGCCCTGTCATTGGTTATATTCGCTTGTTACATTTTTGCATATTTTCTATGCCAATTCTCCTAAATCAGTAAATTTTGTATCTTTTTATTTATTTGATCCCATACAAGATGGGATTCATGATGTCTCTTATGGGATTCAAGTTGTCTTTTGGTTAAAAAGGCTCTGTTTCTAACCGTATTATTAATTTTTAAGCAGATTCCATGGAGGATGAAGGTGTGTACCGGCGATGGGATGAGCTGATACCTGATGTCCTTGGCCTAATCTTCACCAATCTTTCGCTACAAGAGAAGCTTACAGTGGTCCCAAGAGTTTGTAAATCGTGGTGTAGAGCTGTTTCAGATCCTTATTGTTGGCACGACATTGATATTGAGGAATGGAGTAACCAGTGCCACCCAGACGACATTGATCGCATGCTTCGCATGTTAATTAGTAGAAGCTCCGGATCAATTCGCAAACTTTGCGTCTCAGGCCTCCATAATGATTCCATTTTCTTATTCCTGGCGGAGCAGTAAGCTGAACTATACTTTTCTTTCAAATCCCTCTTTCAATTGCCTAGCTTTTATTGGACCCTCAGTTGTGCTTGCATTTCAATGTGAAGAAATAATTTCATTCGTATTTCTTCATTTCATATAAATCTTTATTAATTTTGATGGCTAAACCGATCAGAACCTCTTTTTCCGTTGTTTCTCTATTGTCATGCTTGCAATTCTCAGTTGTTCATGATAGTCTTCACCTACTAGTTAATAAACACCTGCATTTTGAGTAACACTAGACTTGGTGGGGTGGTCTGGTTTGACAGACAATATATGACAAGGCCTCTTCTGTTTTCTTGATTTTGCAAGTGCTGGATCTCTTCAAACATTGCGATTGCCTAGGAGTGAGATTAGTGATTCAATAGTTGAACAAATTGCTGGAAGGCTTTCAACGATCAAATTCTTGGATTTGAGCTACTGTGGTAAAATTGGTGCTTGTGCTTTAGAGGCCATTGGAGAACATTGTACATCCCTTGTCAGTCTGTGCCGGAATATGCACCCCTTAGATACTTATGACAAGATCACTCAGGATGATGAGGCTTATGCCATTGCCAATACGATGCCCAAGTTGAAACATTTAGAGATAGCTTATCTTCTTATCAGCTCAGATGTTGTCTCAAAAATTCTTTCAGGCTGTCCAGAACTTGAATATTTGGATCTGAGAGGATGCTGGGAAGTAAAACTTGATGTTAGCTTCCTCAAGAAGTTCCCGAAGTTGAAAACATTGGGACCTTTTGTAATGGACTACTATGGAATGGATGACTGGGATGACGATTGCTCTGGATTTTCATACTCTTCAGAGTACTTGCCTTGGGAATTTTTTGCTGGTGATGTTGCGGATTATTATGACGATGATAGTTATGATGAGATGTGGGATGACGAGCAAAGGCTGGAGGAGCTTGAGCTGAGGTTCTATGAAGGAACTGAAGATGCTGAATTCTATGGTTGGTATCCATCTCCATAACTTCTTGTTTCCTTCCTTTGCTTCAAATACTGAATGCATCTTGCTGGACCCTTGTAATAGTGTATGGATGCAAGTGTTTCAATAGGTTTCGAGCTTATGTGCTTTCATGTCTCTCCATGTTTGTATAACTTATCACTAAATAAAAGTACCTTGCGTTGAAACGAGTCAAGCACAGGATCTGGTAACCCTCTAAAATCATTGCTTTGTTGATAACTTACGTCATACTCCCGTGGGTGGGGAGAATGGTTATCCATCTTTTATTTCTTAACCAAAAGTTACGCAACTATATTTTGAACAAGAGAAGCGATGGTGATGGAGTAATTGATGATCTTATTCTCAGTCTGCTAGCCACCTAGCTAACAACTTGCAGAACCCTTCGATTTCAATGTAGTATGCCACAAGCGTATTGCCTCTCACTTTTTCTTTTGGTTATTCTCCTGACCACTTACGGATTCCTTTCCTACCCTATCCATAAAAGGGCCATCACTTTGATGCTTTCTTTTTCAGTCCTTGAAGTTTTTCTCGTACGCTTATCTCTGTTCTTTTCTTCTTTATTTCAACTTCTTTTGCACTTCTACACGACCTTATTTTACTACAAATGTATAATTCACTGGATAGGAAGTACAAGGTGAAAATTGATACTCAAAATGTGCAAGTACCTAAACTCTGTTTCCAGGCAAAAGGCCATATTATGGAAAACAAGGCTCTCCTGCTCGGTTGAGTTGGTGCCTTGTTTAATTACTCGTCATGGTCGATTGAAAACATAAAAGAGAGAAGGGCCTCATAAGCATTAAGACTTAAGAGCTCAAGTTATTGAGTGCTCGTCTTTTTCCAAGGACCCAGTAGAGGACTACATATCCTGGCTGGCATGTGGACAAATTTGACATTCTGGGAATGGCTCCCACAAGGCTTCTATGAAAAACAAACCGTGGTCCCTGATCCCTACCTTTCAATCACTACGTGCTTCCAAATTCACCTGCGTGTACTGTTGTTTTATCAGGCCAAGTTGAAAGAACAAAACAAATTTTCCATGTACGCGCGCAGTGAAGAAGGATAAAAGAAGAGAGTCGCTAGACTTAACGAGGCTTCTGTATAATTATAATCCCTTTCCTTTTATGGGTATTTCGTGTTTAGAAGGGAAGGGGTCCATCTTGAGCTTATGAAACAGTGGTCCTCTCTTTAAAGTTTAAAGACAAGAATAGATGCAATCATTTCAATTCAAAGAGAAGGTTCGCTTGCCCTTTTCATTTCTTTCGCAAGGACCTATCTGGTCTGCCTATTTCAGTTCATTCTCATAATTCCGAATGAATGGTTAAACTGATAGCTTTTCCATTTTGATAATTATGGTTCCATTTTTTATATTGGTTGGGTCGGTCGTGCTTGGCTCGGACTTAACTATAACGACCCATGGGTCGATCGGTCTATCTCTCAAAGATTGGTCCCACGCCTATCGCCTATACCAGGTCCAGGCTTAGTTCACTCATCCATGGCCCAATCGTAGGTGGAAGTCTCCCATGCCTACGTAAAGACTCAAACCTAGCATCTGTTCCTTATATAAGGTATAACTTAGCCATAATAGAAGTATGTGATCATAACCCTAGTTTTCTCTACTCACAACGATCCTACCCTCACAAAAAGATTAACTTGAGCGTCGAAGGGGCTTATCGGGAAACAACCTCCGACGTGCCTTTCTTGTTTTGCAGGAACCTTCAAGCAGGAGCTCTCGTGAGAAGCAGACAACTTCATGGATCCAAACGGCAACGTGCAGTTCCGCCAGAACCAGACTGAATCAGTTGGCGCCCAACGTGGGGCCCGACATCAGGACACCACGTCCAGAAACATGCAGATCAGTCAGACGGCAGCAGCTAACTCTGATATAGCCGCTGTCACGATGTTGGCGTTACAACGGATGGGTTTGCAGTTACCTGCCACCCTGCCGCTGACACACCATGCTTCCCGCACGCAGTCTTCGAACCCGGATGATCAACCGCAACCTCTAAACCTAGAACAAGAAGAACAAAGCGTAGCCTTGGAAGATAACGCTGGAACCAACATGCGCCCGAATCTCCAGCATCTCTCAGATGCAGATCCTCCTGCGCCCGTGCATACCTCCCTCACCAGAAAACAGATCGAGGAAGCGGCTGATCTGTTGATTCGTCAGATTTTACAGTCTCAATCGGTACAACAGCAGCCGTCCGCACGGCAAATTAGTATGACAACCGATCGCCACCCTGCTGAAGCCCTAGAAAAAATCGTGGACGATCGGATCAATGCAGCCATGAATTTCCGCCCGGATCGTCCAACAGCTCAATATAGCTCTCCCTTTATTCCGGCGATCTTGGATAGCCTCCCGGCGGTCGGCACCAAAATACCGACACCTGAAAAAATACCGAAAAGACCGATCCCCTGGACTATCTACAACACTTCCAGTCGATGATGAACCTACATTGCGTTCCAGACGCCATTCAGTGCAAGGCTTTCTGTACGGCCTTTCAAGAGGGAGCCCGACGATGGTTCAATAGTCTACCTCCGAGCTGTATCACCTGCTTTGAGGATTTTAGGCTGCTTTTCCTCAATCAATTCGCCACAAGTAAGCGACCACAGAAAACCGCACTAGAAGTGATGCAATTGACCCAAGGAAGGAACGAAAGTTTGCGGGAGTTCATCACTCGGTTCAATAATGAAGCGGTCGAAGTCCCCGACCTCACTTGCTCGTCCATGTTGGCAGCACTTATGAGCAACACGAGGGATGAGGAGTTCAAGAAGTCATTGGCCCTTGATCAGCCCCGATCTATTCAAGAGATCAGAAATCGGGCAGACAAGTACATCCAGCTCGAAGAAGTATTGAAAAATACAAAACGCAGAGCAGACGATCCCGGGCCGAGCGACAGAGCAGACGATCCTCCTGCGCCCGTTCGACGAATCCGATCTAGACGGTGTTAGTTGTCCTCATGATGACGCGCTCGTAGTAGGTCTGAACATGGACGGCAACGAGGTGAAGCGGGTAATGGTCGATACGGGCAGCTCGGTCGACCTATTGTATTATGATGACTTCAAGCAGATGGAGATACCAGAGGATTGACTACTGCCTACAGAGGGACCTATCAAAGGGGGAACGGGAGCATCAGCCTACCCGTTCGTCCGAGTCTATTTGAAAGTGAAATTCGGACAAACACCATGTCAAATAGAGAAGGACGTTGAGTTCCTGGTCGTGAAGTTTCAAGGGGCGTACAACGCGATAATCGGACGAGCCACTCAAAACATCCTTAGAGCGGTTGTCTCCACCTACTACCAAGCAATGAAGTCCCCAACGACCCATGGAATCGGTGTTGTCAGAGGTCAACAGAGAATCGCTAGGGAATGCTACTTGGCAGAAACAAGGACACTAAACGGGGCAGTAGTCTTGATGAGCTCTCTCGAGGTGAGAGCTGATGAAGAAGAGCGGAATAATGAAGCACGCCGTGCAGAGCTCATACTTCTCAGCGAAGACAGGGATAGGGCAGC
>JANIJH010000002.1:8222775-8251369 GCA_024520975.1 Erythroxylum areolatum | reverse complement strand
GTCGGAGGGGCTTATCGGGAAACAACCCCCGACGTGCCTTCCTTGTTTTGCAGGAACCTTCAAGCAGGAGCTCTCGTGAGAAGCAGACAACTCCATGGATCCAAATGGCAACGTGCAGTTCCGCCAGAACCAGGCTGAACCACATATGTTAAGATTTAAGGGAATGTTTGGTTAATAGATTTGGAAAGATATCAATGATATAAGGAACGAAAAATAGTTTGTTGGTAATATATTATTATTAAATGAATAATATTTTTATCCGACGATTAATCAATACAAGTGTCACAGGCATGACAGATCATTGACACACCTGTGAGAAGAGTGTCATGGGCGTGACACTTCTCCATGACATTTCTTTTCCTTTCTTTTTATTAATTTAATTTAATTCATTAATTATATATTAATTAAAATATATTAAAATTTGATGAAAATAAAAATTTAACATATTATGATTAAATTATATTTTAAATACATTATTTGGCTGAAGATATGTTTAGGGAAGCAAATGCTAAAGCATTTTTTTTCTTCAGAAAGAAAAAACTGCAATATACTTTATTTTAAACATTTTATTATTATAAATGGGTGCATAAATTAAATATATTTAATTAAAATATATTAAAATTTGATGTAAAATAAAATTTTACTATTATCATTGATAGTTCATTTCTTAACCAATCATCATAATTATAATTATAATATTCTTTCATTCTTATTATCATTGTTTCATATGAACCAAACATTCTCTAATCTAATATCTAAATACCATAAAATAATAAATTAATATTTATTTGCATATTATTTTATTATGTTTGTCCTTTGTTTTTATAACATTAGGAAATCATCTTATATGAAATCAGGAATTTGGTAAACAGCTAGAGAGAGAGAAAGAATTCTTATTAGAATGGGGAATTTCCAGTGGGCCAACCTCAAAATTGGGTACAGCTAGGCCGGCTCGGGCCATCTGAGTTTCAGGACCCTGAGGACAAAATCCTGTGATCTTGCAAATTACAGCGTTGTTTCATCTGAATTCTGAAGAAAGCAAATACTTACTCCATTAAGAGTGAGCAGAGGGAAAGAGGGACAGGTGGCTCATCTTAGGGTTTTGATAGGAACAGTTGAACAACCAGAGTGATGATCTGTTTCGTGAAATAGACATTGAAATTAACGAGAGTGGTCTATCTTCATCTTGATGTCTGTAAGTATATACATTCCTTCTGTGTTATTTGCGTCGTTAAGCTCTAGTATCGAACAGAAACTTATAAGATGAATGGTGCTGCGTAGCTTTCTTTTGGTATTATTAACATAATAAAAGATGATTATCTTTTCTTTTTTAATAATAACTTAAGCACAATATATTCAAGACACTGACCTTTGTTTGGTGAAGATTTGACCTGATGAAAAGCTTCGATGGTGGGATGTTAGACTTTTATTAGAAAATGACGACGGTCGATATATAATAGTCCTAAAAGTCCTCTTATCTAATTTCCATGTTTACTTAATATTCAGACCAACTTCTCCAGCTACATGTGTGAGAGGACGCTGAGACTTTCACCAACTCACTTTATATGGTCAGTCAGTCCATCTAATCCTACAAGGAGCATGTAAGTTCATAATTTACAAAAAGCTATAGTAATAGAACATGGACAATTAAATTGTATTCCTTCCATTTGGTAAAGTTTTCAAGATATCGTCAAAGTTAAGAGATAAAGAAAATGTTAAAAGCCAAAAGGGTGAAATCAAGAATATGCAAAGGGTGATGTAGTGATGAGATAGGCACTCTTGTGGGATTGTGAAAGAGAGGAGATGGTGGATGGAGGTAGGAGGGTTGTGGTGGAAGTTTTAAATGGAGAAGAAGAGGGTAGGTGTAGGTGGAGGCGGAGGCGGAGGTGAGGTGGTCAATTTGGGCTTTTCCCCTTTATCTTATTATTATTAAGTAATTGGGATGTCAAGGGGCCTGCTTGTAAATTCCTCTTTCTTTTTTTCATTTTCACTTTTCTAAAAACACAAGCCAAATATCATGGCTTAGGTTCTCTCTTCCAGTCCCAGCCAAGGCTGTGGTTGGCTTTATCCTAATTATCTTACTTGCATACATTGAAGTTGGACTTTTCGTCAGATTTCTTCACCGACCTGTTTTTTTGCTGCTAACTATAATTACAATACATCTTGTCATTTAAAACTTTAAGTGAGGTCGCAGGATCGAACCGTCCTTATATATGTAATCGTTTAAAATTTAAAACCAGAGTTTTATCTTTTACAAGGATCTACCCTATTCGAGCAGAGATTAGTCTGAGTGTAGATGACTTAAGGGTACTTTCTCATTATTGGGACCTTTTTAAGACACCTCGTAAGAAACTAAAAAAAAAGTACTCATCGATAAAGTTCAAACTTTTCTCATGTATATAGTCGTTTAAAATTTGGGTTCAGAGTTTTGTCTCCCACAAAGGATCTATCTGGCTCAATCAGGGATTAGTCTGGGTGTGGATGGCTTAAAGGTATCTTATTATAGTTAGGACCTTTCTAAGACACCTCGTGGGCAACCAAACAAAAAAACCCATCCATAAAATTTTAGTGCGCAGGTGAGTTGGTAAATGACTCTTTTGACTTAAGTGAGATTGCGGGTTCAAACCTTCCTTATATATGTAGCCGTTTAAAACTTGACGTTAGAGTTTTACTTTTCATAAGGGACCTGTCTGATTTGAACAGGAATTAGTCTAAGTATGAATAACTTAAAGATATCTTTTCATAGATAGAAACCTTTCTAAAATATACAGTGAGTTTTAAAAAAACTCACTCATGTATGAATTTCTATTTCTTGGTAATTGACAAACGAGTTGAAAAGTCTGTAACTCAGTTATAAAATGTTGATTTTAAAGTTGTATGGTTGAATTACAGAGCATGCCATTATGTTTATTCCCCTCCATTATCGTCTCGTGAACTACGAATACATTAATAAATATTAAGGATCAACTAGAGGATTAATCAATATTTGTTGACTAATAGATCCACACGTGGAGGAAGTGAGAAGCTCCGAGTCCGACTTGACAATACAACTGACGATAATTGATAAACAAAGTACTTGCAGCAAATACCTAACACTCAAATGCAAGTTTTATAAAAACCGTAAAAACTAAATTTATATTTTTTATATAATTCAGTTTGCTGTTAATTTTATTTATTTAAAATGAATTATCAATTATTTTAAAAGTTTATTTTTTTACCCTCTTAGCATTATTTTTTATTAAAAAATATAATTGCAATATTGGTATCATAATATTTTAAAATTAGAGAATAAAGTCAAAAAGTTTCGAATTAACGTTAAAAAGATTGTAAACCCTGAGCCAAAGAAAGATTTATATGGCTGTGTAGACTTGTAAGTAGTAAAGGATATTCCAGCATAAACAGATTTTGTTATCTTCTCTCTTCGAATCTTTTTAGCATATGCTGGTCTAATACCAGACGCCCAACATCAACTGAAAGAGGCACAGATCATTCTATTAACTCGTTAGGCCTGAACCCAGATTGCATTGCATGAAACTTTCGGCTCCTTCAGTTCTGGTCCCATATGTTGAGGTTATAATTTATAAGCCGTCTTGGTATGGACGTTCGTATCTGCTCACTTTGAATTCATAGTTTTTGCCAAGACCAAGGAGCTAGCTTGCAAGCACGTGAAGGCTGTTTTTTTTTTAGCTACTTTGCGAGGTGTTTAAACAGGATTTCAATTATAAAAAGTACCAATAAATTATTCTCTTTTAGATTAATCTTCGTTTGAATCGGATAAATTTTTTACGAGAGACAAAATTCTGATATCAAGTTTTAAACAATTACATATATAAAAACGGTTTGAATTCGCGACTTCACTTAAATCAAAAAAATTCTTACCAACTCACTTGTATCCTAAAGTTCGTGAAAGCTGTTCTTCATAATTAGCTAGGAGAAAACTTTTGACTCAGTTCGCGGATTAATTAAGTCTATCATTTATTGCATTTGGTTCATGGAACTGGACTTGAATTCAAACCAAACTACCCCTAATAAGATGGTAAAAAGTTGTAAAAATGAGTTGGTCACGACTGGTAAGCTACACAAGCCAAGCCGCTCGGTGACTCTGATGATGCGTCAGAAAGAAAGAAAGAATCATTAGCACACTAATCGTAATTAATAGGACAAATCTAGCATTATAAGAAGAAAAATAAAACGAATGAATTCCCAAATTTACCCCTGTATCTCACCTACCGTCGCCACAACACGTCGCTCTACCAGACACAACACATCGTCAGAGTCATGTTTCTTCCTCATCAAAAGCTAACGTTATAAAACCCCCTTCTCCTCTGCAACTTCTCCTCTCTCTTTTTCAGGGACTTTTACATTCAATTAAATTCCCTGCTCTTTTGTTTCCATTTCTCTGAAGAAGATCAAACGCAATGTCTCTCCCTGGTAGCTCCATGGTTCCCGCCAAATCCTTCGTTTCCAGCAAACCCCACCAACCTTCCTTCCTCACAACCACCAACCACAGATCCCTACTCCGCGTCGCCGCCGTGCACGCCGCTGACCCGGCCAAGAACCCCATTGTCTCTGGCAAACAGTCGCAACAACCACAGGCGGCTAAAGCTGTAACTGCACCGAAACCGACGACTATGCCGTCGAAGACCAATGTGGGTTCCGATGAATGGAGCTTGGAGAGCTGGAAATTGAAGAAGGCGCTACAGTTACCGGAATATCCAGATAAGGAGGAGCTTGAATCGGTTCTCAGGACGCTCGATGCGTTCCCCCCTATAGTGTTCGCTGGTGAGGCGCGGAAATTGGAGGAGAGGCTCGCTGAAGCTGCAATGGGAAAGGCTTTTCTGCTGCAAGGTGGTGATTGTGCGGAGAGTTTCAAAGAGTTCAACGCTAACAACATTCGTGACACTTTCAGGATTCTACTTCAGATGGGTGCTGTTTTGATGTTTGGTGGTCAAATGCCCGTTGTCAAGGTGAGTGTAATTGCTTTCACTCTTCTGCATTCGTGTTTAGTCATTGCTGTAGCACAAACCAATTCAGACCTGGTAAAGAAAGAACCATTAACTTTCGTTTTGTACTTTGTTTATTATGTAAACCTGGTAAAGAAAGAACCTTTATCTTGTGTTTTGTACTTTGTTTATTATTTACTTCGTGTGGTGATTAACTGCATAAGTTATTATATCAGAAATTTGGATAAAAGAATGGCTTTTCTTGGCCTTGTAGGTGGGGAGGATGGCAGGTCAGTTTGCGAAACCAAGATCAGATCCTTTTGAGGAAAAGAATGGAGTGAAGTTGCCGAGTTACAGAGGAGACAACATCAACGGCGATGCTTTTGAAGAAAAGTCAAGGATACCAGACCCACAGAGGATGATCAGAGCTTATTGTCAATCAGCAGCGACGTTAAATCTTCTCAGGGCGTTTGCTACTGGTGGTTATGCAGCTATGCAGAGGGTTACGCAGTGGAATCTGGATTTCACCGAGCATAGTGAACAGGGTGATAGGTAAATTCAAATCAAGTAACTGTCTTTCTTTTCTTTCCTTTTTTGCTTGAGATACCTTGCATTGGTAATAAGTTTTCAGGTGGAGAAGTGTAAGATGTTTTGAACAAAAGTTACGTGTCTTGTTTTACATGGCTGTCTGCTTTTTATAAATTTGTTGGGTAAAGATTCAGAATTGTGCAAGTTACTCCGTAAATCTTGGCAAGTTACATGTTCAAGATTGTATCCCTGACTTACACTTATAACAATTTGACAATCATTTGCTTGTCGTGTTTCGATTGGCCTTATGTAATATGCATAGTGTCATCTCTTGTTTAATACACTTCATACATTCTCTTTTTGACACTTGATCCAGTTTTGGCATACAATGTTATGAATGTCCTTGTTCCCATCCAATTACATTTAGGGGAAAAAGATAAATTATGTCGATATCGATGGATCGAGTGTGGTGGTTCCACATGCATCACGTTTTGGTTATGGGAGAACTTGGACAGCAGCGCATAGGCAACACTCAAACTCTGGCTAACAACTGGACATATAGAAACTTGAAAACCAAAATAACCATTTAGTTGGTCATAATATTGTTATAGAATCGTGTATCTGAATCTTGTATAGAAATTATATGTAATAAAGTTTCCGAATGCACGCGTGGTGAAAGTTTTTCTTCCATTTGACAAAGGTAGTTTAATCTGACTTGCTCTCCATTTTTCTTGTTGTGGTAGATACCGGGAACTTGCTCACAGGGTTGATGAGGCCCTTGGATTCATGGCTGCAGCCGGCCTTACTGTTGACCATCCAATCATGACAACTACTGAATTCTGGACATCCCATGAGTGCTTGCTTTTGCCATATGAGCAATCACTTACTAGGCTGGATTCGACTTCTGGCCTCTACTATGATTGCTCAGCCCATTTTCTGTGGGCTGGGGAACGCACCAGACAGCTTGATGGTGCTCATGTCGACTTTTTGAGAGGGGTTGCAAATCCTCTAGGCATTAAGGTAAATTGCCATTATCTTCTTAAATTCAACCTGTTTTGTTAAATAACATGTAGTTTGGCTGATTTTCCATACAGTGTCTGCTGCATGTTTGGCAAAAAGACAAGATTCCCCAAACCAGTGAAACTTAATCTTTTGCAATCTTTGGCCAGAGTTGTCTTAATGCATTCTTTTCAGTTGAAAATATGTTCCTGTTACCTCCTTTGTGTTCTATTGAACCTGACAACAACTAATGACCGCTGCCTGATTTACCAATGATCAAGAACTTGAACTGACATATGATCAATTCTTGCTTGCAATTTATTTCTGAAAGAAGTTCTTGCCTATGTTTTGTAATTTAAATTTGGACATGGATATAGCCTGAATGTTGATGTAATGAACAGACTATTGTTTTACCAATATTTCTAGTTTTGCAACGTTAATGACCTTTAGTTCTTGAGGTTTTCTTACATATCTCTGTTTGTTTTGCTGCAGGTGAGTGATAAAATGGATCCCAGTGAGCTAGTTAAGCTCATAGAGATTTTGAATCCTCAGAACAAACCAGGGAGAATAACCATTATCACAAGAATGGGTGCGGAGAATATGCGAGTGAAGCTTCCTCATCTCATAAGGGCAGTCCGCAGGGCTGGACTAATTGTCACATGGGTCAGTGATCCTATGCATGGAAATACAATAAAGGCTCCTTGTGGTCTGAAAACTCGTCCATTTGATGCCATCAGGGTATGTATACTCATATGTTTACTTCTTGTTATTGCTCCTATAGTTGTTAGGCAAGTACAGACATCGAAAGGCAGCAATTATTCTTTTCTGTAGCGTTCTGAGATTAGCTTTTGTTTGCCTCATGATCCTGTCTAATATTAATTGATGTGCCACTTACCAATTAGTGCTTGGTAGGATAACATCCGGTGGTTCCATTATCTGGTACTATTGGTGGGTTTAGTAATAGAGATCTTAATGATTCAAAACTTGGCAAGCTAGAGCTCCGTTGGCTAAGATGGAAATTTGGTTAGCTTTGAAGAGTAGCAAAATTGATTTCTTTGAAATTGATTAAGGCAACAAAATATAGGTGACATGCCAACAAGTTTTAGGTGTGGTAGGTGAGAAATTGACTTGTTCTCATTATTGAATCTCCCCAAGCATGATAATCATGATATGCTCTTAGTTGTTTGTTGGTTATCAAATAAAATATTTGACAATTGTGAGTTCATCGCTGGTACTGCTGCTGCGCTTACCTCTTTCAGATTCTATAACGTATATTAGTGAACCTCGTTGACAATATTTATGCTTTTTGCATCAAAAAACAAGTTTCTGTCGCTCCAGAGCAATATCGTGACAATTGTTATGATACTTATGGCAGGCTGAGGTGAGAGCATTCTTTGATGTACATGAACAAGAAGGAAGCCACCCAGGTGGAGTTCATCTGGAGATGACCGGGCAGAATGTTACAGAGTGCATTGGTGGATCACGAACGGTGACATTTGATGATCTGAGCTCGCGCTATCACACTCATTGTGACCCTAGGCTCAATGCTTCACAATCTCTGGAGCTCGCCTTCATCATTGCGGAGCGCCTCAGAAAGAGGAGGATTGGATCGCAACCCATAATTCCTGATGTAGGGTTGTAGAAGGCTGCAAAAGAATATGTTTGTTATTTTCGACTAAGTTTTTAGTGTCTGCTTGAAATACTGCTCCTATAATATTCGCTTTAATCATGGCACATGTGTGCTTATACAACTTGGTTTGAGACTTGTGAAGAAACAAAAAGGAATAAAGACTTGGTTTTTAAAATGAGTAATGTTAGAGGAAAGAGTTGGGTGAGATGGGTTTTAACAATATTAAGTACCTAGATTGATTCACATCAGCGACTTCTTTTGATATTATGCCCATTATGCAAGTGGACTTGGGTTCTCAGGTGAACAACGTCCATGGAGTCCTTTTTCCAGCTCGATGCTCGTTCTTTTCAGTTTGCAGTTTGATGGCGATTTTATGATTGCGAGGGTTTATTAGCTTTTAGATTGACGGAGATTTCAAGGGATTTCGCCTCAATTGAATTTATAATCGGCTAACCCTTTGCCTCTTTATTTGTTATCTTTCAACCTTATAAATAGGTTTCTTTATTGCGAATTTTTGGGTAGCGGATCCAATTCTAAATTGCTTGGCCCTTAAAGAGCATACTTTCTCTTTCCTAGATAATTTGTGGCTCCTAGAACTCAAAATGAGTGAAACCAGAAAAGCTATTACTAAAAGTCTACTAAACCCCACGTTTAATATCAGTAGTAGCTACTTGAAGCAAAGGAGCACGATTGCAACAACAGATGCCACAAAGATGATTGTTACTAAAACATCGGATCTAAGGTTAAACCCTCCTATGAAGGGGGTTCCAAGATCTCAGCTGTCTCAAGTCCCTCGATCCCCATACTCGGGATAACTTTCAGCTGATGAAGAGAGCCACCAAGTATCTCCAACTCAATACAGACGGTCAAAAAATGCACCATTTGTAAAAAACAATTCAGCATGCCAATTTCAAAGTTCTGCCCCACTTGCCAAGGGACAATCTCAGAAAGAATAAGGAACAAACTATCGTTTAGCTCAATAATTCATGATTAATTAGGAACAGAAAAACATTGAACACATGTCAAAACATCAAAATAGTCGGACCCAAAGTTAACAATAAAACAAACTAGTGTTTCTGAGGTACTTCCAGAACTTCACAAAACACCTCAATATACTTCAAGATAACTCCAAGAAATACATCTTAAATATTAAAACTCAATGGATTGGAAGAATTAACCTAAGCTGCGATTGATGGTTTAGAAGCAGCAGAGAGCCTAGATCTTTTCTTGGCTAAGCTCTCACTCCGGCGTTCCCTCTGCTCCTTCAATCTTGTTGCAAGGAGCTTCTGGTACTCAGCAGCCTCTGCCTTAGCCTTTGCAATTCTCTTCTTTTTGTCAGCAATTCTTGCTCGCTTCCTTTGCAGAGTCAGGGGGGTCACCAATCTCTGAATTTTAGGAGCTTTACTAACCTTCTTGCCTGCAGCAGTAAAAAAACAAAATGAATATGACATAAAAAGAAGCACAATTACCGTTCTCAAAGCAGCTACGTCATACACACACAGTGATTATGGCCAGCATTATTGAGGTGCTTACCAGATTTACTTGTGAATGACCTTCGGTAGGTGTTAACATACTTTCGAACATCATCCTCCTTTGAGAGATTGAAGAGTTTCCGGATCTTAGATGCCCTCTTAGGACCTCTCATTCTTGGCTTCTCTGTGTCAGTCAATCCAGGAAGATCATTATCACCCTTCTTCACAATTACCAAGTTCAAAACAGAGAGGTCTGGGCTGACAATACACCCACGAACAGACTTCCTCCTACGCTCTCCGTTACGCCTTCCATATCCCCGGAAACAGGGGGTTCCTGTACAGATAACAGTAAAAATTAGTCTACATTTCATCAAGGGCAACTTTTGAATTAGCAACTTAAACTATCATAGCTTTCTCTGATATAATAAAAATAAGCACTTGCCTCTGTGAAGTAAGAGACGAACACGGCCAGGGGTTAACACTCCCTGCTTCATGGGGAATCCTTGCTTGTCACAGCCTCCCATAATCTTGAAAACATAGCCCTTGAATTCCTGTGGAGTATTTTGAGTAACAATGAGTAGTTGAAAAACACACAAAAGACTACTGGCTGCTGGACATTATACAAGAAAGCAGATTGAAACCTAACCCCCTTGGGGACTTAAATGCATACCTCTCCAAGAGCATCTCCGCTGACCTCCTGTGAGATTCTTTTGTCAAAAAATGCCCGGCTGCAGGTTTCCAAAAGGATAAAAGATGAGGAATATTGTAGCATTGGTAATATTTGTTGAAAATAATTAACAAACGATAAGGGCTGTGACAACAACATTAGTGGCCTAAGAATCAGAAAGGATCATATTTCACATTTGACACAAAGCCAACAGATCACTATAAAATTCAAAAGTAGGTCAACAATAAACATGAAGATAAATTGTTTCAAGTGTTAAAAAGTAAGAAAAAATGAACGAAGAAACATAAACACTTTCCTTTAATCAAATTGCTAATCACAGAAGGAAGCCTCGGCAGTTTATATTTCAAAATTATATTAACATTTGCAGATTCAAGCATTTAAAATAAAATAGCATGATTAAAATTTAATTGTCTGCTGTGGCGGCAAATAAAGCCTCTCATCAAAGTAGATATCGAACTATCACAAAAATCCCGGTGCAAAAGCACATAGCAGATATTTTCTCTAAATTGCATCCCAAAAGCAACTAGCAATTTTATGGTCTCTCCTCAAAAGCAATTTCTCCAATATTTGTCCGATAACATTGCCACGGACTGAAGTTTTACAACCAATTGCATAGTATAAGAGCCTAGAGTAACGCGTTCATTAAAAATTTGAAGTATGAACCAAGCTAAAAGCTTGCAAAGGTTCGAACTCTCCACTAAGCAAATATAAACCAAAAACAAACAAATTACAGCAAGAAAAACATTAACGTAAGGGAAGATCTTACAGCTTCTGGTCATCGTCGATTTCAAGCTTCTTTTGGCATCCCGTAGTGGGATTAGCGATATTGAACTGTCAACAGAGAAAAGCGAAAACAAAGAATGAGATCAACCCAATCATGAAAAATCGAAACTTGGGTATTGGTTTTGATAGTAAAATAGATTGGTTACGATAAAAAGGACGAACCTTCATGCTTAGGGTCGAAAAACGAGCAGAGGCGGCTTAGATGAGATATTCAAGTCTGTTCGGCCTTTGCCTTCTGCTTAGGGTTTTTGAGTGAGTTCCCTTTGCAACGCAGTATTTATATAAAGAAATATGATCGGGCCGGGCATAGATTAACAAATGTTCTGCTCCATTGACCGGTCCGGCCCAATAACACGACCAAATTTGTCCCAACAAAAATATCAGCCGAAATTAGAGCACCAAACAATATTTTACATGTAATTAGCAATATAAATTGTCATTTAAACCATCAAATTAATCATATTCCAATCCCCAAGTACCGCGCCAAACATGGTATCGAATTGAGTTCTAGTACAATATTGTATCGATACCAGTCAATACCGGATATCGTTTCAGGTAATTTTTTAAATTTATAAAATAGTCCTTGATTTCTTTTTAAATTGCAAAATAGCTCATTATTATATTGTACAGCTGTACTTTATACTTTATAAGTTTACATCAACCATACCTCTAGAAATCATAATAATCACAATTAATATTAAATATCAAAAAATTTTTAAATATTTCACAAGCGTCATCCGCACCTCTAAGGCCCTCGACTACGCCATCTGCTCCTCCAAATCCTTTGAGCGTTGTGCCATCGACGGAGAGCCTAGCCTCGACCTCGTCGTGGGCTTACATGTGTTAGCGGCTATCTATTGTAGTCTGGGGAGGTTCGAGGAGGCCGTGCCAGTGCTTGAGAGGGCGATCATAGTGCCGGACTTGCAAAGAGGGATGGATCACGCTCTTGCGGTTTTTTCGAGGCATATGTAGCTGGGGGACACCTACTCCATGATAGGTCAGCTGGATAAATTGATTGCATCCTATGAGTAGGGGCTTAAGATTCAGATCGACGCTTTGGGAGACACTGATCCCAGAGTTAGAGAGATTTCCAGTTATTTGACTTCGAGGGATGTACTGATTGTGATGACTTATCTCATCATCACCCACGAAGAACCAGAGAAGATGGCCGATGGCTAATGCATGATTTACCAAAACCGAGGTCAATTCTAGTCGGATCTGACGGGAGAAGAGGAGCGAGTCCATCTTCCGGAGTCTTGGAAGGTTTGGAGGTACACTATTCTTCTTTCTATTTTTCTCCTTTATGTTTGTGTTTCTAGTAGGAGATGACGCCAGAGGAAGGCTTCGCTCTTAGAGATTGGCGGCAGTGAGATTTTTGTCAACTTTTTGGTTATAACTTTGTGTTGGACTATACAAGATTAGATCTACGTGGTTTTAATCGTTAGTACTAGAATTTAGATCTATGTGGTTTTAATCGTTAATACTAGTCAATTTTGAGCGACGGTGTGTAAGGGGTGAGGGGACACGGCGAGGAGGCTCTGGAGGGCAGCTGAGGAACTTAGGCTTAGGGTTCCTTGTAAAGCTGAGCTTGGGTTTGTTGGATCCGTGCTGAAGAAGTATACTGGACTTGTTAAGCTTCACCTGAGGATGGAAAGGTCAGGGTTTCTTCTTGACAGCGCTCTGTCTTGTTAGATCTACGGGCTTATGGAGTTTAAGTGTCTGTTTCCATAAACATTTTGATTTGCCTATACTTTTGTGTTGTGGGTGGAGATCTCGCCGGTGCGATAAGTCGGGATGTAAAGGGTTGAAGAAGGCGATGGAGTTTGATTTGCAGTTGCAGAGCGAGGAGTGTGTGAGGTCGTATGGGTCTAAAGAGATTGATAAGTTACCGTGGAAAGGGCTAGGTGTGGGTGTCCTGTTGCTAACCTTAAGGGCTGGGGTCCGAAATGGGGTCGTCATCATAAAAGGTATTCCTTTTTCTTTTCTTTTTTAGTCATGGGTCATTTGGATGAGAAAGGCGGTGGCCGCCAGAGATGTTGCAAAGCACGGGGTCAACGTGGATACGGAAGAACAATCAAAGGTATTGTGAGAAAATAATCATTGTTGTGTTATCATGGAACAAGTAAGTTCTCTTTTCTCTCTCTACTTACTATCTCTAGATTATCCATTACTTCTGTGTTTTCCTCTGTGTCTCCATCTTGTGCTTTTTAGGTCTAGACGTGAGATTTCCTTATCTAGGTTTCAAGATTCCAGACTCTTTGGATATGTATGCATCTATTTATGGTGTTAACAGTATCTAGTGTCTATGTTGATCATAGGGAGTTTCGTTCTTTGATCTATTAATTGTTGTTAGAGGTCTGAGCTTGTGTCTATTAGTTTAGCGTCAATTTTTGTACGTGAATCTCCCTTTGCATCCATGTTCTTCCTTTGGCTTCGGTTATGCAAAATGGGGATTATTTTCGTAGATGGAAGTGTTAGTGGCAGTTGTCTTCCTTCCGTAGACAGCGATACGTTGTCGTTATCGATGGAGAGAGAGAGAGGGAGAGGGAGAGGGAGAGGGCTTTGTGTGTTTTGGAAGCAAGGCATTTGTTACCCCTCTCCAGAAAAACGATTTTCTGACATTAGAAATTTGCTAAATCTACGCTTAGGGGTACCACCAACATTGCGCCGTCCACTCTTTTCCCTGCGTGTTTTAATATTGGACTTCTCACCTCCGTCTTTTCTGCTTACCGTTTAGTTGGCAAATTATTTTATTTTTATCGTAGTTTTATTTTATTGCTTTTTTATTATTGCTTTTTTTTATTATTTTTAGTTCCGTATATTTTTAACATTATTATTATTTTCTTATTATTTATTATTTAGTATTATTATTATTATTATATTTTTATTTTAAAATCGGACCTTTTTTTGCCTTTTTACATATTTATTTCATGCTAGTTTGCCTTTTCTCTCTCAAACTTGCAACATTCTTATATTGTCTAATTTGCATGTGGGTCTACCGAAAATAGCCTCTCTACTATGTAGGGGTAAGACTGCGTATTATCAGACCTCCTCAGACCCTGCTTCATTGCAGGACCTCATACTAGGTGATAATGATGATATAAATAATAACCACAATTAATATGAAAAAAGACAATCATCGTTATACAAATATAAAATTAAGAATAATACAAAGTATTTAAAATATTACAATTTCATCATATAATAAATTATAATTAGATCAAAACATCCAATAAAAAGAATAATAAATATGTTTAACTCTCAAATTATTACAATTTACAACAAAAGTTTGTGATGAGAAAACAATCAAGTAGAAGTTAAACGTGAAACAAAAAAAATTACAATTACATTACATATATAGAATTTAACATATACATCAAATATAAGTAAAATTAAAAGAAGAGGAAAACAAAAACTTTGAACGAAATTCAATCATCTACAAGAGGATACCTGCTATAACTGCATTGACCTAAATTATCATTTGGTACAAAATCTTCATCATTGAGAGGAGCATCATCATCATTATTATTCAAATTCAATGCATCAAATGATATGTCAATGTTTTCTCATCCAAGATTATCTTCCAAGTTATTAACATATATCAAATTCGGTTTCTGAAGAAACTCAATCCACTAAAAGATCAATATTATCAATAAAAATTGAATTAGTTGAACTACTTGTGCTATTAAGGCTCCTAGCAAATAATAAATTTTAATTATTAGAACATTATAAAAATATCAAAATTAATAATGATAATAACATACCTTTCTCGAATCTTTAAATTGTAACGAAAAAAATCAAGTCGTTCAACATCTTATGCTTCAATCTATTTCTTTTCTGATAGTAGATATATTCAAATGTGCTTCAGTTTCGTTCACAACCTGTTGTACTGACACATTGTATAACATCCCGTTACCCATCTTAAGGCTAAAATTGTAAATGTGAGAGATTACAGAGAAATTAGGAAACACATTTCATGCTCATGCATTTCATGATATGCACATACATGTGAATAGTAAATTTTGCACACATCAAAATGACTGTACATGCATTTATTGACAATTGTCGGGTATAATTGATCTATAGATGTTATTTTATTGGGAATTGTGGTTAGATTGTATTGAAAATTGATTTGGAGGGTATATTTGTTGATTTAGAATTTTTGGTGAATTTTAAGATAATTTCAGAAAATTTTGGGTAATTTTTGGACTAGAAAAAATGTCAAGTAGCAAAACTATTAATAAATGGTAGTAGAAATTACTGTCCAAGACAATGGAAGTTTCGATAAGTGACTTTAGAATTTATTCATGAGTGCCAGTAAAAATTGGGAGACAATTGGATTAGAAATTGGAGACAAAATGGGCTGGTTATTATAGTGGACCAAATGGAACAATGGGAAAGTGACATGTGGCAAGTGACATGTGGACCAAATAGAACAATGGGAAAATGACATGTGGCAAGTGACATGTGTCACTTGCCACATCACTTATGGAATCATGTTTTTATAAGGTAGTGAAAGACCATATTTTGGTCTTTCACTTGCTAAAAATGACACTTGCCTATATTTTCTTCTTCTTCATTCCTTTATCTTCTCCATTCTTCTTCCTCACTCATGACACCTCACTCTCACCCTCATCATGTTGAACTTTGTCTAACTTTTTCACTTTACTTCTTTAAGAATTATTGTCCTCTTCATTTCTTACTAAATACCCAACCCTACCACCCTAAAATGATGATGCACGTGTAAGAGTGGGAAGCTAGGGTTAAGTGAGATCTTGAAGAGTTTAAAGAATTTGAAGCTAAATCAAGTAAGTTATGCCTTAAATATCATGGGTATGGTTAAATGAAGCTAGAATGATTGGTAGATTAAGATTGAGGATTTGATTATGCAATTTTTATGTATGTGTCGTGGGTGATGAAAATTGATGTAAATGTCTTGGTTATGCATATGCTTGATAAGTAATAATTCATATGTTATTATAGAGATGTTTTGAGGTTGAATGATTATCAAAGTGGTGTTCAGATGAGTGCAGAAAATTGTTTATGAATGGGTAAACATATACATTCCGTTTTTGGTTAATGGTCAAATATATATTATGAATGGTTTTGTTAATGATGTTGAGTTGAAATGGAGTTGAGAATGAGGAGTAAATGAAGTAGAAAAGGTGATCTTAGTATAAGATGGGTTAGGGAAAAATCTGAACTGAAGTTGAAAAACTGGGTTTGTGTCTGTGGAAGTTCACCGCGACAAACTTTTAGAAATTCACCGTAGCGAACTCAAAGACTAATAGGATTTCTTACGAGTAAAGTTCGCCACGGTGAACTCTGGGTTTTGCCGCAGCGAACTTGTGAAATTGTCGCGAGAATTTCTCTCTGGAGGAGTTCGTCACAGCGAACTTTTCTCTACACTGAACATGGTTTAGTATTTTGGGCATATCTTTTTCTTTAGTTATCTAAATGGGCTGATTCTTAATTTGGAGTAAACTAGAGACATAGGGCTACAAATAATATGAAGAAATTAATTTTGAATCGGATTCAAAGAATTTCAATTTTTGGGTGGAAGTTGAGCATAGGGTGTTATCTTAGAGTAAAAGCAGTCCGACAATATTTGGAGTATAACTTTTACAGTACTGAACCAAATTGAGTGATTTTGGTGTCAATGGAAACATAAGACATAAAGGAATACTTTTATAAAAGAGAGTGTGACCAAATTACATCAATTACACACTCTGATTTAACGTGAACAATATACCCGAAAGAGTGTCAGGGAAAAATTTGAAAGTAAGAGGATGGGAAATGAATTGTAATTTTCATGGTTTAGTGAGGCATAAACCTAAGTATAAATTATACTTAGTTGAGTTTGATATGAGATTGATTTTATGATGAAATTGTTGGAACAATACCTGAGATTGTCATGAACATGCATTGTACATATTTTATATACATACTTGTGCATGTGGGAATGCTTATAATTGTGCAATTATTAATGCGTGTGCATCGTGTGTATTACATAATTTTGATCTGCAGGATAAACGTCTGCATTCAAACGTTTCCAAATCATTGAAGCTAGTGCTAATCTGGAGTATACTGTGAGTAGACCTAGATGGTCTCATTTCGTTGTTTGTTTTATTTGAATTTTGTATTAATTGACTATTGGATGATGTTATGAATGTGATTGATTGTGTTGATTTCTAGACAGGAGGTCCGATGATTGTGAGGCTTGGTTGATATTGAAGTGTTGCTTCTATGTGAATGAGATGAACTAAGTGTACATAATTTGATGATAAATGTGTTTCGAATGAGCATTTACATGTAAGTGAAGATATGATTCTCAACTTTAATATTGAATGCTGGACTAAGGTCCGATAATATGTGAATGTGAGTGAATGGAAATATGCAAATGTTAATGATGCATTTCATATCATGAATGCACGAAACATAATGGTAGTTGTGACCAGAGTAGCCACCGATCAGAGCTTAAAGCTCAAAGTGTGAAAAGAGCCTCGAGTTCAGAAAGTGATTTAGAGCCTCAAGCTCAACATTTAATGAGCCTTATATGGGAAAGTTATCAATGGGCCCTATATAGATCAGTTATCAATGAGCTCTATATGGGACAGTTTAGGCACTCTGTTACAACAAAGTAATAAATAAAAAGTGGGTCTCATGTGCACTACATATGTATAATATGAATGATTAAATTACGTTAAATGTGAAATGTAAACTGATGTGAATGTGAATTATGTTTTATGTGATTGGGTGAGTCATCGATGATGGTCACTCATCGAGTTCACAAAACTCACCTAAAATTTGCAAATATTTTTTAGGTTCAGAAGAATACCTCGTTAGGCAAACGGGAGTATACCTACAGCATGCAAGTAAGGGATAAAGGTCGGGATCAGTTTGCGTCTACATTCTTATTTCTTATTTTTATATCAAATTGTAGCTTCCATAATGATTGTATCATGAGTATATAAATAATTATGTTCTGTAACAACTTTCCAAATTGGAAATGTTAGTAAATGATGTTGAAGTGTAATGATATCATGTTTATAAGTGTGTTACCTTTGTAATGGGCCCAAGTGAAAAGTAAAATTTCGATGATTTGTGTAATAGTCGTAATGCTGTAAATGAAAATGTTCTGAAATAAAGCGAGCCCTATTTGAATATTGACTTTCGCATGCCATATGTTGTTGTTCAACAAAAAATTATACCAAGTTTGACTGATTGAGTGTTTTAGCACGCCACTCTCGTGGCGCACGGACTCGGATATCACGCAGGATATCGGGTACGTGTCTTACAGAAGTGGGGCTGTTGCCCGCATACCGGAAAAGCTGAGTGAACTTCAGCTCATATTCGCTCACACTCATGTCCCTCTATGTGAGATTCAGGAACTCCTTGGCCTTCTCTTAAATATACACCCTGGAGAGATACTTCTTCCTGAACACTTCCAACAAATCTCTCCAGGTCAGTACCAAAGGCATAACCTGACTATGGGGCACTGATTCCCACCAGTGGAGTGCATCCCCTGCAGCAGACTGATTGCATAGTCCAGTTTCTCTTTATCATTGCACTTCATCTGAATTAGGACTCTCTTTATCCTCTCCAGCCATGCTTCAGCCTCTTCGGGATTTATAGTCCCATTGAAGTCCACAGCTCCATATTTACGGAGTTTATCGTACTGTCCACCCCTATCCACTGGAGTTGGCACTGGAGCTTGTGATCCTTGGCCCATGGCATAAGTGAAAGCTTGGGTGAAGGCTTGAAAGAACTGCGAGTCCATAGGGGTTACTGGAGGCATAGGAGGAGGAGGCGGTGGCACTTCGTGTTGCACACTAGATGCCTCAGAGTCAGGAGCAGAATGTGTCCCTGCATCTTGTGGGACATACGATTCATTGGTGCTCCTTTGGCGAGAGCCAAATCGAGTCAGAGCTCCTCGAGTTCTTTTTCGAAGCGGCATTTCACTCCTTCAATTTAAAAATCATTGAAAATCTTTAGTTCATGCAAAACAATTTTAAATTATGTAAAACAAATCAAAATAATGCAAATTGTCCATTTAAAATAATGCATGTGGTTCATTTAAAATAATGCATGTTCACTTCATACTTGAAAACTACCCACCTAGTTGCCTAGGATAACAATTGTGGTTATTGTGATTCCATTATGTGAGCTCGCCTTTATGGCTTGAGATGTTTTGAGAATGATGATGAACTGATGATGGCTAATGAGGGTTAAATGAAATAACTCTGCAGGTTAATGCGCTCACGTTTTATGAATGGTTTCTGAGAGTTGGGTTCCGAAAGCGGTGCCCAACATCTTGTGGTATCAGAGCAAGAGTTGGGTTCTAGAACCGGTGCCCAATAGGGGTGCTACACAATGACTTAAAATTTGAATTGCAAACTTTTTCAATTCTGGAACACCATTTTTGAATTGAATTGATCATACTAAGAAACTATAAGTCATAAGATAACAAAAGTAGTGTTATAAACAAAACAAAATGATAATTAATTTTCAACAAATAAGAAAAAGGAAACAATTAATACCTGGAGAAAGTTTTCTTCTTTGTCGAATAGCAATCGACGTTTCAAAATTCCCATAAGACAACTTATAAAGCTCCATATATGAACTTAAAAGATCTTGCTTTGCGTCAATGCCAACAATGATTGTAATAGTTAAAAGCATTCATCTATTAACTTCAGCTTACTTAGTAAAATATAGTCTAAAATAGACACTAGGATTCAAAAATGCCCCAGCTATAAACAACGGAAAAGAAAGTTGTCTTTCCCTTTTCTCATTAATGATTGAAAGATACGATGTGTACAAAGAAAGCCTATGTTTCATATTGACATTGATTGCTTCCATTGCTCTCTCCATGACTTAAAAAAATTCATTGTTGACTTTTCTTCACTATTAGCTAAGCGAAACACCCTCACCAAAGGCTCACAAACTTGGATAATGAATTGGCATTAAGACCAAAATTCTCTTTCTTCCAGTATAATTCTACAAATCTCTACTCCAACATTAGACCTAGCATGCTAAGATGCAATCCATTTATCACTTGTAAACATTTGTCTTAACTCGTTTTTCATCGTAACAAAAAGACTGAAATGGTAAGAAATTTATTGCAAATCTTGTTCCAACAGTGCAACACAAATTTCTACCATTGTTATTCCTTTGTTATTAAATTCAATACATATGCACGATTATAGATGAACTTGGTCACCTTTTTAGCTTTTTGCATAATCTCATCAATAATAGGAAATTAACTAGGATCCCATATATTCTTCAGCACTAGGTCAATGCAATGTGCAACAAAAATAGTCCAAAAAAAGAATTATACTTATTTTGTAACCTTTTTCCTACCGCTTTATAAGCGAAATCATTGTCAGTAATAAAATGAACAATGTTTTCTACCCCTACTTCAATCACAACTTCATCAAGTATCTCAAACAAAGACGTAATATTACTAACAAGGCCAAATGCATCAATAGATTTAAAAAACATTGAGCCATTTGTAGAATAAACCAAAAAATTAATGATAGACTCTTGTCTCATATTTGTCCAACCATCAGACATGATTGAAAATCTATAAGTAGCCCAATTCACTATTCTTTTTGCCAAATAACTTTTAATTTCAGAAGCATAACAACTCAAGAGTTTACCTCTTAAGTTATCAATCAAAGGACATTTGTATCTCAGACCATAAGGCTATTGCATCCACCATAGGTTGATAATAATAAGATTGAGAAACATTGAATGATGAACCTGCATCATACCATCATCTAGCTACTGCCATATTTATATTGTGAGTCGCATCCCTTGATGGCATTGCATTGCGAATTGAAAGTTGGGCTTTAGAAGTTGCTTGTGGTGCCAAAAAACTTGGCACCTGCCTTCTTCTCTTCCTCATATAAGATCTAAGTGCTTCTTCATAGGCCTAGGATGGAACACCACCACTACCACTACTACCTTCAACATTTTCACAATCACCACGAAAACCAGTAAACGAACTTCTACTACCAATTTCAAAATTCAACCTTGCCCTTCTATCTTTTTTATATTGATATTCTTCAAGCAATGTTTCCATTTGCTACTTTGCATCATGAATCCTTTTTTACAAGGCTTTATATCTCATTTAATCCTAACTAAATGTTTCTTTAATCGGGTGATTGCTTTACCTTTCAAATGATTGTTACAAAATAAGCAAATAGTATGGTTCCTTATACCGAAAATCGATGCAGAATGAGCCCAAGTTGGATCATTGTGTCATCATGAAGTTGTTTGATCAAGAGTACCTGAACTTTCTTCCATTTATCTGTAAAAATAAATGAATGCATATATTAAAATAAATAACATATAATTTCATTACATAATACACATATTCATCTTATATAATATAACTCATTTTGTACGATTACATCTTACACAATTCAATTTGATCGAACACAATTCACTATAAGTCAAAAACTAATAATTCAATTATTCAACATATATAATTGCATAAAACATACACAAACAATTTTCATTTTCAACAATCACAAAATATACAGAAACAATTTTCATTTTCAACAATTTCCATTTGCAATAATCACAAAACATACATAAAACAATTTTCATGTCTAACAGTTATAAAACATACATAAACAATTTTCATTTTCAACATTTGTAAATAATTTCCATTTTCAATAATCACAAAACATACATAAAACAATTTTCATTTCCGACAATCACAAAAACATACATAAATAATTTTCATTTCTAACAATTTTCAACAATTTTCATCTTCAATAATTACAAAACACATATAAAACATTTTCTATTTCTAACAATCACAAAACAATCATAAAATAATTTCCACTTTTAACAATTTCTAGCTCAATGAATCAATTTATTTTCCAGTTCCATACTTTGATGGCAGTGTGGAACTGGAAATTGTGTTTACTTAACAAAATCTCAAAGTATTGAAATATAAATTGGAATCAAAATCTTAAAGCATTGAAATATAATTTGGAACTAGAATTATCATAGATACCTTGAATTACATAATTAATTATTAAAATTAAGGTGATTATATTATGGAACCCTAATTTTTTTTCAAATTGGACCCTCAAAATGTTTGTTGGACTGTTGCAAACTATACCTTTTTAAGAAAATGAGGTCCAACCATGTAAAAAAATCTAATGTGTATTTAACAACTTTAACCAGAAGACAATTATCTCACAGTAACACCTTATCTATTTGTATACATTGCTTTTAAGTTTTTTTGATATAAAATCTAACACGTACAAGTCATACTTAAATGATGTAGTTAAGTTAGTTGAGTTAGATAAACCTCACTTATAATTGGTAAAAGTTCAACTTTTGTCAAATGAATTATATGATATATTTGTATTAAAAAAATTTATTTCATTCATTTTTAAGTATAGAGAAATGCTAAGGGAAATTGGTAAGCAAAAATTTAACTTTATGATATTAACCCCTCTGAAAAAGTAACAAAACTGATATATGAGAAATGATTTTGTATCTATATGTCTATTAACAAAATTGATAATAATCAACACACTTCCACTCCACATCCACTTCAATTCCACACTTCCATTCCACATCCACATCTTGTATCTATATGTCTATTAACAACTTCAATAAATCAATTTACATTTTTAGTTCCATACTGCCACAATTCCACTCCACATCCATAGTCCACACAACAAGTAACATAACAACAAATTAAGAAATTCCATTCACAATTCACAAGTACACCAACAATTTCATTCACAATTCACAAAAAATACATAAAGTCATAAACACACACCCAATTAGTTCAGATTTCAACAACAATTTTAACGGGTCGGGTCGGATTAGAAATAGATCCAGATCTATTTCAGTGAAAGAAGAGACTCAAGACTTCAACAGTGGTGGGTAGGCTAGTGAGGCGTCGGTGGTGGTCTGGTGGAGTCGGTGGTGGTGGATAGTGGTAGGTGGTGGGTGTTGAGAGAGATAGTGAGATGTGTGAGAGAGATAAAAAAAATTAGGAGAAGTCATAGATATGGGGCGTTGGTGGTGGTGAGTGGTAGCAAGTGATGGGTCGAGACTCTAGAGAGATAGTGAGATGTGAGAGAAAAAATTCGAGTGTGGGAGTGGGATGGGAGGTGCTGTTGTGCGATGCAATGGTGGTGGTCGTTCAGTTGGCGACGACGGTAAAGAAGAGAAGAAGAGAGACTAAGAGAAGAGTGAGCGAGTCTGTGAGTTAAAGTCTAAGATGAGAGAAAGAAGAAGTGAAGAACAGAGAAAAAAAACGTATAGGGTTAATTTTTTATTTTTTGCAGATATACCCCTACATTTTTAAAAATTTTCAATACCGACCAGTATATGGCCTGTAGTGCCCCTTATTCTAGGGTACATATCGGGACGCCTTGAGGACATTCCAGTACATAATCTATGATAATGGCACGCTACGTTCAATCATAACATTCGCTTAACATGACATCATCTATCTTTATTCTCTTATAAAACATCATCAAGAAAGTCGCAATATTTTAAAACCAAAATTTTCTCATTTCAATTCATAAAAACCAAATATTTACAATGTATCTTTCAACATTCATACCATCATAGCCTAATACAAGAATGTGCTACTTGAAAGAGGGAATATACAAAATCTATCTAATTTGTCCATATCCAGCTAATCAACTTTTGAGTCATTTCTTCTTGCTCCCAAAAGTAAAATTCTACACTGCTTATCGCTTCCCTCAGTAGCTAATATAGTCTTTCGGTCTTAGAAAATCAACGTTGCAATTTTGATGAGTTTTGCAAGCTCAATGACGTAACCATCATCGACGGTTCACTCAATTCATGCATCACATCAATACACGTAACATATTATTCACATCCTTTTGCATATTCATAAAATGTCACTTTTCACTTTCAGAGCAATCATCATAATCCTTTCATTTAGATACAATACACATATCAAGTATAAATGTAATGTACGTGAGACTCATTTTCATTTATTATTGTTGTTGTGACCGAGTACCCTTTTACTAGCTCATATTCTTTAGTGGATACCGAGCTATGTCAATTTATGTCTCATATTCCTAAGTAGATACAGGGTACATTTACAATTGAGCTTGAGGCTCTAATCACAATTCAAGCTTTAATCTCTTTATCCGAGTGACTCTAATCACAACTTCCTTTATCTTATATGCATTCGTGTATTGAATGTTTCACATAACACGTTCTCAGTCAATCACACGATTACACATTCACATTCAGATCACATTTATCATCGGACCTTAGTCCAGCATTCAACAGAATTGTTGAGCAACATTTATTTCATCACATTCACATACAAGGAGCACTTCAATAACTTATTCATACACCACAATCATCGGACCTTCATTGTCTGGAATCAACATAATCAATTCACATTCAATCAATAATTCAAATATAATATAAAGAAAACAAGTAATTGAGTGAGATCGTCTAGGTTACTCACAAGTCGCTCCCGAAGCTAATGCCTGAAAATTCTGGCAATGTTTGATGGTTGACGTTCCAGTTGCTCCTCTATAACAAGCAACATACATATATCACAAATTGGCACAATTGTAAGTGTTATGCACAAGTATGTATATAAAATATGCATAATGCATGTTCATGATAATCCTAGGTATTTTTCTATTATTCTCATCACATGATCAGTTCTATTTCAAAACTCACCCAAGTATAATTTTTACTTAGGTTTATACCTCAATAAAAACCATTTAAAATCACAATTTATAACTCATTGAATCATTTCAAAATTTTCCAAAAACTGACTTTCGAGTCTACTATTCTTGATTATTTAGACAATGAAAATGAAGTAATTTGATAGTACTCTCTTCTGGAAAAGTGTTCTCCTAGCTCTTAAGTTTCTAATGACACCAAGATCTTTCAATTTAGTTCAGAAATTTGAACATTATACCCTAAATATTTTCAGATTGTTCTCATTCTGAAATAGTATCCTATACTCAACTTCCATCCAAAAATTGAAAATTTTAGAGTCCAATTTAGAATTTGATTTCTTCAGATAATTTGTATCTCTATATCTCTAGTTTACTCTAAATAAAAAATCATTCCATTTGGATAACTACAGAATAAGATATGCCCAAAATACCAAAATATGTTCAATGTAGAGAAAAGTTTTTCGTGACGAAGCTAAAAGTTCGTCGCGACGAACTCCTCCCGAGAGGAATTATCACAAAAATCTCATAAGTTCTTCGTGACAAAACCTAGAGTTGGCCGCAGCAAACTTTATCTGAAAGGAATCCTAGCTAAATCCTTCAAGTTTGCAGTGGTGAAGCAAGGAGTTTGCCGCGACAAACTTTCACAGAAACATACCCAGTTTTTCAACCTCATGATAGATTTTGAGACTCTTAAAGACATAATTTAAATTCGATGTTCTATATGTCTCTAGTTTAATCCAAATTAAGAATCATCTCATTTGGATAACTAGAGAAAAAGTTACGGCTAAAATACTTAAGCATATTCAGTGAAAATTTTCCGGTCAATTATCTTCAAACTTTCCAGATTTCACACCTAACATAACTTGTACAAAGATCACCATTTTCTACTTCATTTAATCCTCATTCTCAACTCCATTTCATCTCAATATCATTCACCAACAAAGCATGATCTACATTTGATCATTAACCCTAAAACAGGACATGTTCATGTACCTATTCATCAACTTCCAATTCTAATCAAAACATCTTTTTCACAACCAATCCATCTTAAAAACATGTGTAGCATAACTCATAGTTTCTTACTCTTCGTATACAATATCAATCATCTATAAAACAACTCCTAACCCATTATTTAGCATCTACATGAAATAAAACATCAATACATATACATACATATATATATACATATATATGTGTGTATATATATGTGTATATATATATATATGTATATGTATATGTATATGTATATGTATATGTATATATACATAGACATATACATATACATATACATATACATATATATATATATGTTCATTTCTTCACCAATGTTTTAGCATATACAAAACTCCTTGTCATGATCATTCAACCTTTAAAACATTTCTATAAATCATTACTCATCAAGCTACTCTTCATCATCCACGACGCATACATACACAAAACATCATTTCATGTCATTAACCTTTAACTATCATCATAAATGCTTCACTTAACCTAACCCATGATATTTAACAAACTACTTACTTGATTTAGCTTCCAATTCTTCAAAATCTTCAAGAATATCAAAAATTCCTAGCTTCACCAACAACCCACGTATATTATGGAGGTCGGAAGGCCTAGGTTTTCTTATGGGAATGAAGAAGATAACATGAAGGAAGTAGAAATTGAAAGATGAGAGGTTCAACGTGGGTGTAGATTTAAAGAATAAAAATCAAGAAGAAGAAGTGAAGAGAGCCATGAAGGAGAGAAGAAGAGAACCAAAAACAAAACACCTAGGTTCTTTTAAATAAGAAGCATCATGAGAGACAAACAAGGAGGTCTTTAAAATTAAAAAAGTAGTGGGCTTTAAGACATGGCTTGGCAAGTGACACTTGTGACTTGTCACATGTCTATTTTTTTTTATAACTCTAAACTACTTTTTCTTATTAACTAGTCCAATCAAAACCAATTCCTACTCCAATTGTCTCTCAATTTTCAATGGCACTTGTCAATAAATCCTAAAATCATTTATCAAAATTTTCATTGCCATTGGACAGTAATTTCTACTATCATTTAACAATTATTTTGCCATTTGGCAATTTTCTTACCCAAAATATCCAACAATTTTCAAAAATTTCTCAAAAATTTCTAAATAAGTAAATACACTCTCTAAATTAATTTTCAACACAAAAAATCACAATTCTCAATAGAATTCACATTTAAAAATAATAATACCCGAAATGTCCATGAATACATGTACAATTATTTTCATGTACAAAAATTCTTTATTTATGTGTATGTGCATATCATAATATGCATGAACATGAAATGCATTTTCTAATCTCTCAATCATCTCTCATATATTCTATTATAGCCTCAACATTGATAATGGGATGTTACATGGCCGGTATTATGAATACCGTAAGTACCAGTAGGTACCATGCAAAACACGTCAGACGAAATCGAAATTTACACTTGGTACAGATGACCCCCTACCTCTTGCCGTTCTCCGGCTGGTATGTACTAAAAGAAGTAGTGAAGAATAGAGAAGAAAACGTGTAGGGTTAATTTTTTTATTTTTTGTAGATATATCCCTACATTTTTAAAAATTTTCAGTACTGACTAGTATATGATCGATATTATGAATACTGTAAATATCGGCTAGTACCATGTAAAACACATTGGTCGAAATCGAAATTTACACCCAATACAGATGACCTCCTACCTCATACTGTTTTCCGGCAAGTATGCACTGAAAGAAGAAGTGAAGAACTGAGAAGAAAATGGGTAGGGTTAAAATTTTTCATTTATTGCAGATATATCCTAAAATTTTAAAAAAAATTAGTACCAACCATATGGCTGGTATTATGAATATTGTAAGTATCGACCGGTACCATGCAAAACACGTTGGCTAAAATCATAATTTACACTCAGTACAGATGACCCCTTCCCTCGTATTGTTCTCCAGCCAGTATGGTACGTATCGTCCATTATGAAACGAAACACAAATCCCTGCCTAAAAGACGCCTTTCAATAAAAATGGAAGTTTGCTCTATCATGCTGTATACAACAACAACAACAAATTCCAGTAAAAAATCTTGCTAAGATGCGAAATATAAGAAAGTCTAATAATATGTAGCCTTATCTTTGACCAGTAGAGAGGTTCTAACGTGCTGTATGTGATATGAAATATTGTTCTTAGATACACAAGTACTTAGAATTTGCTTTTCATATTTATCACTTAAATACTTCATATAATTTGATTTTTTATTACGTTATGGTCCGGAATTTTTTTCCCCTTCCCAAATGAGGAAATGAAAAAGTGGGAATTTGTTCTTTCTAACAATGCATCCGTTATTGTTGTAGTCCACAGTGTATTTTTTGTTACTAATTATTGATGGTGCATCAAATTGATAATAAAATAAACCATTATTGGTATAACCTGACATGGCAATCACTTGCTCTGTCCGGATTATTTAGTTTAGTGGCTTCCGCGTCATCTTGCTTTTGAAAGTTTTTTCCACGAATTTGTGTTATTTCCCTTGTAAAAAAAAAGGTTTTTCCACGAATCTCAATGCTTTTGATTTGTTTTCCCCAATGGAACGAATTCCGTTCCGGACCGGCCGGTTACCGGAACCGGTACAGTGATATTAGTACCGGGTTCGAATTCCGGCCGGTACCTCTGGTACCCGAAATATCGGGACCAATCCACAAAAAACATTAAAATTCAAGGACCATTTTGCAATAAATGAAAAAAAACCCTAAAAATCTAACCTACCTGACCCTTCGCCTTCGTCCCTCTCCCTCTCAACTCAACTCTCACATTTCTCTCTTCTTCGTTCTCTCCCTCTCACATC
>JANIJH010000002.1:8205243-8222675 GCA_024520975.1 Erythroxylum areolatum | reverse complement strand
ACAGTAAACTAGTAAAGTATACAGTACAGTTGCATAATATATCAATATGGACTATTTTGCAATTTTTAAAAAGTTTAAGAACTATTTTATAAATTTAAAAAATATCCCGAAACGGTACCCGGTACCGGTCAGTATCGGTACAGTTCCGTTCCAGAGCTCAATCCGGTACCGAAGCCGGTACGATATTCATAACGTTGGTTTTCCCTCAAATAGACGTGTGGATGAGGGGGATGGCGCAGAGGGACCCGCACGAACTAAGAAAAATCCATGGCTACATAACCTAACACTAGCTCGACTTCATAATCAGCACTTCTCAAGTCCAAATCCATTAATGGAGGCAGATCAAGGAGCCAATTAGCAGGAGTCAAGGCAGCAAGAGCACAGCAGCCATGTCAAAGTGTTTCTGATTGTTCTCAACTGTGCCCTGTTGTCAGTTGGTCAAGTGGCAGCCTGGCAGGTCCTTAATTTACTTCTGAGAGTCTACTTCTTGCACGGAGGCAAAAGACAATGGCTCAGCACTTGGTTGCTAACTTCTGGTTTCCCAATTCTGATAGTTTCGATTGTCATATCTCATATGAGAGCCAAGGCTCGAGGTCTAACTAGTAGGTTACTTATCACACGGTGGCTGGCAGCTGCGAGTGTCTTCTTGGGAATTCTTCTTGGACTTGATGCCTATCTTTACTCATTTGGTTTATCTTATCTTCCCGTCTCAGTTTCCTCTCTTCTTGGATCTACCCAGTTGGCCTTTACTGCAGTTTTTGCATATGTTATTGTCAAGCACAAATTCACACATTACTCTATAAATGTCGTGGTTTTGATGACATTTGGGTCTGTCATTCTTGGGTTTCACATGAATGGAGATAGACCAAGTGGAGAATCCAATGGAAGATACGTGTTGGGTTTTTTTATGACCATTAGCGCAGCTGCTCTTCACGGATTCATAATGCCTGCCGTGGAGTACACTCACTTGAAGGCTCGCACTCCTATCACCTTCGAACTTGTCATGCAAGTTCAGTTCCTTGTATCCATGTTTGCTACTTTGTTTTGCACCGTCCCAATGCTCATTAACCAGGACTTTCAGGTAATAGGTTATGTCTGAGCTTTTCTGGTTTACACTCACTTGAAGGATCGCATTGCTATCATCTTCGAACTTGTCATGCAAGTTCAGTTCCTTGTATCCATGTTTGCTACTTTGTTTTGCACTGTCCCAATGCTTATTAACCAGCACTTTCAGGTAATCGGTTAAGCCTAAGCTTTTTTGGTTTGCTTTCTCCTAAAGAATTTGTCTAAGGCTCAGTAACCTGGAAGGAAACTAGGTCATCATTACTCCGTAAAAAGAGAGGTTTTCAACTGAAAACAGGACAAAACCTCTGTTTTCTGTATCTGGTACGAAGCAAATCTGCATTGTAGTCGTTTATGCTCAGCCACCCAAAGACTTATTTCATGATACTGAAAACACTTGTCCTCCTGGGGCTCATTTCTGCCAAATTTTGTTCCATGATTATGCCAATATCAGGATAGTTCCTAAAGTCAAATGAACTATCCCTTATATAATTTCCGAGTCATGGTATTGATACAACTTTTGATGTGTGATCCATTTAGGAAATAACCAAAGAGGCGGCAGTATGATCTCGGGGAAACCAAGTACTATACAATACTGGTGCTAGCAGCAATAGCAATGCTGTTCTTAATCATAGGGAATTTAGGGGTGATCTTCAGCTCCATTTCTCTCTTGGGAGGCCTGGTGTCATCTCTTTTAGTTCCTGTCCAACAAGTCTTTGCTGTGATTTTCTTGCGTGAGCAATTTAATGCCGAAAAGGGCATGGCTTTGGCTATGTGCTTGTGTGGATTTGCCTCCTACTTCTAGGGAGAATACAAGCTAAGCTCTAAGAACAAGCAAGCAGCAAAGAAGGAAGAAACAAACCATGAGGTGGTTTGATTCTCAGAAATTTCACTTCTTACAGCTGACTGCGCAATGTGCAGTTCCAAGGTTTAACATTATTTCTGGGCTCCTGTGGTTAGTTTAAATGTCATTGTCCTACATCTAATCTATGTGGACAGTCATGTGGTTGTATAGCTTTGGTGCTATGTAGGCATGTTATATCTAGCTTGTGTCTAGTTCCAACTGAAAGTGGCGTGACATAGCTAAACAACGTCACCTGGGAGTCTCTCTCCTCAGGAACTCCTTGCCCACAAAACAATCGTATGATACCAGCTGGGTCTGAAGATGGAGATCCAGACAAGCTGCCCTCGTCTATGCCAACACGGACAGCTTCAATTTCGTCTGTTTTAATGACCAAAATTAGTTTCTTAGACATAACATAGGAACATAAGACCACACACAATGGGAGATGCAGAATTCCAAATTCGAATATCCATAAAGATCTTTGAGCAAGTGAACCTGTTGAAAACTTGGCAACTCTACTTGCCCAGATGTGGCACCATACAACCCCTGTACTTTGTTCCAGGTCTGCTCCTCGGCTCTTTTCGCGTTACTGAATTTATCAATAATTGTTAATTAGATTGATTATGTGATAATTTATAAATTATGTATTTTAAATAACTTATTTGACGAGTTCATAATTTGAAATTAAAAAATAAGTTCTGGACTTTAAAATATTTTCATTCTAATCAATCACTTTGTTCAGCATTAAAATAAATTATAGCTTATCTTTTACAGTAGTTTAAACTTCTCAACCTTTAAAATTGGAAGAGTCAGCTTAATACAGTGTTTAGACCAGTCCTTGACCTATTCATTAGTTTTATGCGTTGTATTGTATTCCAAGGGGCCAACTGAGGAGTTGCATATAATGCCAGAGGCATCAGAATTCCACACTTAAGTCATAGCACTTCCTTCGCATGGTTTGGTGGGGCAACATTTGCACTTACCCCATTGATAGTGTTGCACCTCACTAAGCCGGATCAACGGATCCCACCTGAACTTGGACCGTGTCAAGGCATAAAGTTCTACAGTAATGTTGGTCTCGTCGACTATAATGAAATAAGTTATCATGCCAAAACACACATCTTTGACCCGTCAAAATGCAATTGTCCTTATTATTGTTCAAGCCCCTTAATGAAGTTTAATCCCACAAAGTGTTCATCGTCCAAAACATTTAAAACATAGCATTTAATGATTTGGGCATGGAAGGCCCAGGCGTGCCTTCTTGTCTAGTGGAATTTAAAGAATCTTGGCCCGAGGAGGCAGCCGACTAGTGTTACAACATCGTACATGTTTCTCATTTGTCGGTCACCAATTATTCATCAACTTGTCTCAATTTTCTGTGGTTCAACTCATACGTAGGTTCTTCGCACGCGACGGGAGGAGTCTCCAAGAATTAACTCATAAATTTGGTCATTGGTATTGGTTGAAGCAAAATTTATTATTCTTTAATTTTAAAATATTTATTCACTTTAAATGATACACTCAAAAAATAATTTATATTATAATTTATAATCAACAAAATTAGTTAGATTCTATTTAAAATTAATAAATTACATAAATTGAACTAATAATTTTTTTTCAGTTTTAATTTAAACTCAAACTATTCAAATCAAATAATGTTATCGAATTGTCATGTGAATGTCCATATCTGTATGGGCCCAACCGCCCCTCTGATCCAGAAAAAGGAAAAAACAGCATCTCATTTACTTACTTTGACCCGCACTTGGCAGCTCCTGATATTTTAACCCATCATCAAAACACACCCTCAAACTAGAATCCAACGGCTCACAATCCATATTCACCAGAAGATCCGCTTCTCCACCAACGCCATCACCGCACCCAAAATTAGCCTCTCTACACCCTCGCTGCTCTTTAACCTCTCTCGCTCTCACCCTCTCTGTCTCTCGGTATCACCAAAAGAAAATTAGATCTATTCTCTCTCTGTTTGTGCTTACAATGGCGGTGGCTCGCGAGGAGAACGTGTACATGGCGAAGCTGGCCGAGCAGGCGGAACGCTACGAGGAGATGGTTGAGTTCATGGAGAAGGTGTCGGCTTCCGTCGAGAACGAGGAGCTCACCGTGGAGGAGCGGAATCTCCTATCCGTCGCCTACAAGAACGTGATAGGAGCTCGACGCGCCTCGTGGCGGATCATCTCGTCCATCGAGCAAAAGGAGGAGAGCCGCGGGAACGACGACCACGTGTCCACGATCCGTGAATACAGGGCCAAGATCGAGAAGGAGCTGTCCAACATCTGCGACGGGATATTGAAGCTGCTCGACACTAGATTGATTCCCTCTGCGACATCTGGTGATTCCAAGGTTTTCTATTTGAAGATGAAAGGCGATTACCATAGGTATCTTGCCGAGTTCAAGCTTGGCGCTGAGAGGAAGGAGGCTGCTGAGAGTACCCTCTCTGCTTACAAATCGGCTCAGGTTTTTCTCAGTTAGATTTATGTTTGACGGCCGTTGTCGATTAGAGTTTGGATCGCACGTGCTTGGACTCCTTTGTAATATTTGATTTGTGGTTGCTACAGGATATTGCTAACGGAGAGCTGGCTCCGACCCATCCCATCCGTCTGGGATTGGCTCTTAATTTTTCGGTGTTTTATTATGAGATTCTCAACTCTCCTGATCGTGCTTGCAATCTTGCTAAACAGGTTCGCGATTCACTTTTTTTTTGCGTGTCTTTGAAGCAATTGACCATTAGGAATGACATTCTGATGTAAAAAGTTTAACAATGTGTATGTTTCCTATTCCCTTGTCGATTGATGAGAAAATCTATGCAAAGAATGAAACTTTAATTTGAAATTCGAATTATTTCCATTTTATGTATTCGAAATGCTAAAGGGTTGGTGTGGTTATAATAGCTTTTACTGAAATGTTGTGAGAATTGACTAGTGTTTATTGCGTTGTTGCTGTTTACTTGTGAATTTTAAGGGTTGGTTTGTATATAATTGCTTTTACTGAACTGTTGTGAGAATTGACTAGTGTTTAATGGGTTATCGCTGTTTACTCGTGAATTTTCAGGCTTTTGATGAAGCAATAGCCGAGCTGGATACCCTGGGCGAGGAGTCATACAAGGACAGCACTTTGATCATGCAACTTCTTCGTGACAATCTCACTCTGTGGACCTCTGACATGCAGGTTTGTCTTGTGTTTTACCATTGTGTATTACTCTTCACGTTTAGTACTTAATTCTTTTCTTTTCGTTTACAAGTCAAAATTCTGGTTTTTGGTTAACCTAAATTCAAAATACTGATCTTTGATTAATGTGTATCTTAGGATGATGGAGCTGACGAGATTAAAGAAGCACCCAAGCCTAGCGAGGAACAGTGAGCGGGTTGCCCTAGTGCAAATTAGGGTCTGAACTTCTCTATATGTTTTTAATAGGAGAAAGTGCTTGTTGCTAATTTGCCAGTTATTCTGAGTTTTATTTTCTTCTTCTAGATATTCTTATCTTGATTATGATTTGTGGACGTATTAAGCCTGCATTACTTTTAGTTTGTCATATCAAGCTGTGTTTTTGAATTAGCCCCTATTTCCTTGATATCAAGCTTTTTCAGATATGCACTTACTCTTTTGACCGTCTTGTATATTCGAATTACGTGCACATGTTGCGTTGTGGTAAATATGCAATCTCACCTCTGGTTATTCCCCCCCATCTCCTACAATTTCTTCCATCTTTACAAGTGTTGGAATGTATACATTTTCCATAATCATGTGCTTTAATTTAGTTGGATTGTATTTTTGCAAGTGCACGCTCTTGAACGTTTGTGTGGATAACGAATTTAGTGACTGATGCTTGGCTGGGTTCTGTATTATCTTTATAATTTAGCTTGTGTTCGCAAGCTACCCTTGTCAACGAACTTTTCCATTTGCTACTTGTTGGATGGCTTTTAGCTTTTATGATTCGTTTCACTCATCCGTTGGATAGCACAATATAATATGCCATTGCAGCCATATACGTGGAACTAGCGATGGAAAACGGCTAGGTCCGAAGTTGATGAAAATTTTGAGTTGGACTCAAAACTTTTTTGTAGGCTTTGAATCCGGTTTAAACCTCTTTGACTTTAATCTTTGGGTTGGATACGGGTTTGGGCTTTATGACCTAAGGCCGAACTTTTTTTCCTTACAAAATGACAAGTTGGATTTTTATTTTTTGGGCTTATGAAGTCATAAGGTTTAGGTGATGGTTCAAATTTGATTAAATTTAAGCTAAATTGGGCCTTAAGTCCCAATCCAATTCAACCGTCATCTCTACTCAAAACGGTGTATGCGTGGTTAAGATTGGCTTCAAAGTGAGATTGGCTTATCTATATAACCCTTTTTCCTTTTTATGATTTGCCCCATGTTTTTCACCAAAAGTTCTATTTCAAATCCTGGCATCTCGTAACGTCGCCCTCATTCAAGCTTCAACGTATTTTATTGATGAAATTGCGGCGCAAGTAACAATCTGGGCCGATATGGTTTTGTGGGCAACATTTATCATACCAATATAACATGAGCCTTCTCACTTACGGTTTATTGCAGAGAGTTTTTTGGTTGACCTCAAGTCTGGATGACATCCAACTTCACGGATTTTCTTGTGAGACCAATTTTCTTGTGTGAGAGTAAAACGTAAAGGTTTCCGTAGATTTACGTTTGCATTTATAAACCTATGTTAAGAAAAATATTTATATGTTTCATGTTTAAGTCAACCCTCTTCAAAGACTTAAGTTCTAGTTCATTTGAATCTATTGAATGGAAGCCCCTAATAATCCAAAAACGCTAAAGATCGATTACCTAGAACCTAAGGGTTCGATTCTAACTTTGTTAACAATCTCTAGCTGAAATTCTTATGACCAACAGAAGAATTCATGCATATGGATTGATCACAAGCCTTGAACCGTCCTTGTATGTATCATCAAAAAAGTCTCTATCCCTTTCGGGGTATTCACATTTACCGTATTGTGTGAAGCTAGAAACCTTGGCATAAATTTTCTGCAAGTATCATTGGCATCTCTTCACGTCTAACGCCATCTACAACCAATTTGGTGTTCTCGTGCAAAGAAATCACTATAAGGAAGATACCAAATTTCAACACCAAAATGGTGTAATGAATAGGAATGTATCAAATTTGGTGTGCTACTATTTATGCACTAAAAGTTATAAAAAGATAACTTTGTTCATTATCTTTTAATCATATTCTTTTTATGTCCTTCTCACAATTTGATTTATTCACATAATTTACTAAATAATTAATTTTAAAATATATATTACTTTACATAAAATATATCATTATAAAGAACTCATTGAGACATTTAAAATGACATTAATATTGAATATAACATTAAATTTATTTTTAATATTTATTTTTAATTCTTATTTATAAGTATTATAAATTCATTAATAAAATATGTTAAGAATAAAAAGTAAAATTAAAATAAAAGGTAAATAAATTTAAACCACAACATTGATTTAAAAAATTAAAACTCAACGAAAGTATTTGAAATTACAACTATGCTAAAATAAATTACAATTACAATAAGACTCGAGATTACAATCAAACTAAAATTACAACAATCAAATTAAAAATAAAACTAAAGTACTTGAGAATATTAATTTAATATAAATAATTAATAGTTTGGAAGGTCATCCCTATTTTCTCCAAAATCAAAATATTGGCTAAAACCACTAGATGAGCCAACTCCTCTATGAGGTTCTCCTTCTTGAACTCTTTTTGCATAAATTGTCATTTGTTTGTTTCTAAAAGCCTCATGCATCATTGGATTTTTTATGGAATCCAGATTTTTGCATAAAATTTTATTATCTTCCCTTTTTGTCATAGCTCCAATTTTTTTGCCTCATTTTGAGCTCGTAATAATTGAAGTTCATAATTTTTTTCGAGAAGAGATTGATTTTCATAAAACATTCTTTTTATTTCTTTATTCATAGACATAAAAAGTTTTTTCATTTCCTCATTTTATTCCATTTTCATTTTTTCTTTCTTCCTCTTAATAGAACGATCAGCTTCATCATTTCTTTCAATAAATGGATCTTCAACTTCAAAATTATTATTTAAATCAATACAAAATGACAATAATTCTATTGACTTATCTGATGTTTTAGATTCAAATGGTGATATTTCGTTGCACTTGGATCGTTTTTGATGACTGGATACTTTTTCTTTGCTAGTATCTACACATTTCTCCATATTTTTTAGGATTAGCCATACGTGATCAAATTTGAAACTTTTTTGAAATTTTGTATTTTGAATGAGTAAATCTTTTGCTTTCTCGAACTGTAAGACAACAATGTAACTTAAGTTATATTTTAGGGTATAAATCAAACGTATTTCAATTCATACAAAGAAAAATAAATAAATAAAACACTTATAATATCTTGTACAGAAGCACCACGTGAATTCAAGTTTTCAATTTATCGAACATATCCTCTGAATTTTCTAATAGTTGTCATTATAGTTTGTCATCGAGCTTGTAAAGATCTCCAAGGTCGAATAGTGGTGATATGATTCGGCAGCATTTGATGGTACTCAGTTGTGATACGAGATCAAAATTGACTTATTGAGCCATAGAATGATTTCTACCAGTGACTAGATGTTGCGAAACATTAAGATATACATGGCGCAGAACTCGATCTTCTTCAACTGAATATGATGCAGTTCGAGAGGTATTTGATGAAGGTTTTACACCAAAATTTAAGCTTGCCATTTTTCGGATAGGTTTGAAAAAGTGTTATAGTTTAGGATTTCAAAGAGTGTTATACGAAATGAGGGATTCAGTTTAGTAGAACAAACAAACTATTTATAAAGATGTTGTGAAAAATATAAGAATACCAATGAACACTTGAGATGAATGCAATCTAATCCAATGGTTGGGAGGAGATAAGGCTAGATTTTTTGCAGAGATTTCTTATATTGTCTTGAATATTGTGTGGATAGGATACGAATGCTAATTAATGGTTGAGATGAATACAATCTAATCCAACAGCTGGAAAGAGATATAGTTAGATTTTTTTTTGCAGAGATTCCTTATCTTGTCTTGGATATTGTGTAGATAAGATATGAATACTAATTAACAGTTGAGATAAATGAAATCTAATCCAACGGCTAGGAAGAGATATAGTTAGATTTGTTGCAGACATTTCTTATATTGTCTTGGATATTGTGTGGATAAGATAATTAACTGTTGAGATGAATGCAATCTAATCCACGGCTAGGAAAAGATAGAATTGGATTTTTTTACAGAGATTCCTTATCTTGTCTTAAATTATTTACTATATAAAGAAATGAATTGCTAGCAGATTCTTCTTTGAAACCTTCACCATATTTGTCTACAACCATGAATACTAATGCTAGTATTTCTCATATATCATCCTCATCTTCATCCTCATCATCGGATGATGAATCGCATCTCATTTCTGCAATATTAGCACAAAACAAATCATTACTATCTGAATACACCAATAACAACCTTACAATGGATTACTATATGAATAATATAATGAACCAACCAAAGTACAAAGGCTCAATCTCTGGTCATAAAGTAATTTATCGTGATCGTGCTCAGCAAACCAAAAACTATAGGATGATTATTTTGTAGAAAATCCAAGATATACAACAATGTTTCGTAGGCAATTTCAAATGAGTCGAAATTTATTCCTATGACTTGTTGGTGCTATTGAAAGTCATGACGATTACGTTATGCAACGAAGAGATGGATGTGGTAAACTAGGATTGTCTAATTTATAAAAAGTAACAACAGCATTTTGAATATTGGCGTATAGTGTATCAGCTAATTCAACTGATAAATACATTAAAATTGGAGAATCAACTACAATTAAAAGTACAACAAAGTTTTGTCGAGCCATTGTGGAGATCTTTTGATATATTTATCTAAGAGCACCGGATGCTAATCACGTTGCAAGACTGCTTAAACTTAATGAAGAACGCAATTTTTAAGGGATGCTAGGGAGCTTAGATTGCATGCACTAGATATGAAAAAAATTGTCCAACGACTTGGGTAGGACAATATATTGGACATAGTGAATTCTCAACTATTACTCTTAAAATTGTAGTTGATTATGATTTGCTGATATGATATGCATATTTTAATTTGTCAGGGTCAAATAATGACATTAATGTGTTAGAAACATCTCATTTGTTCGCAAACCTTGCTAAAGGTATATCACCTTCTGCTCATTATGTTATTCGAGAAAAAGTGTACTATACTAGATATTATTTAACTGATAGTATTTATCCAAAATGATCTACCTTGGTATAAACCATTCATGATTCTCAAGATTCAAAAAAGAAGTTATTCACAAAGATGCAAGAAGCATGTAAAAAGGATGTAGAGTGTGTATTTGGAGTTCTCCAGACACGATTTGCAATTATTAGGAGACCATCACATTTTTGGAAAAAATCTACATTACATAATATTATGTCCGCATGCATTATAATGCATAATATGATTATTGAGGACTAACGTGATACTTAGGTAGCCATACAAGATTAGAGCAAAATGCCAACTCCTAATATTAATATTAATAGAGACTATACAATTATATTTTAAGAATTCCTTGCTAGACATAAGCAAATTAAAGATAAAAAAGTTCATTATGAGCTTCATAATGTATTGATTGAATATTTGTAAAAACGATATGATAATTTAGAGGATTAGATATTAAACATGCAATAAAAATATTATATTTGTGTATATTATTAATTTATTATTACAATAATATTAATTATATTTGTTAAATATTATTAATTTAATATAAAATATATATTAACTAATTAACAATAATAATTTTATTTTAATTTTATAAATAAAAATTATTATATAAGTATATAACTAAATTATTGTGATATATTTTTTAAAAATAATTTAATGTAAAATGATTGAATGTAAAAAGACTTTTTGAATATTCTTTTTTATAAATATAATGGTTAGAGATGGCCCGATAACCCTAAGAATAAGCCGCCTTGTAACAGTAATGAAGTGACCACTGACGAGGTCGTCACTAGTCCCACCTAAAATTCGAACATAGAAAAACCAAGTGCCAAATTCCAATAATAACCCCTACCCATCACCCCAAAATGATTGCAACAGGGAAAGATCAAGACTATCCTATGATACCGATTAAGGACCACCAATGCCATAAGCTACGGGGAAGAGCTACGAATACATTCAGCGATTTAGTCACGTCGAAGCATTTTTAATATCTCGCATTTATTACTTCCATTGGCCCCAGTTTCACTGCATCTATTCAATGAATCCCACCAGGTCAAAAGTTTTTCTATCTCGCCTTCATAACATACAGTAACGGCTGTATCTATCAAATTTCCGTGGTCTATCGCAATTTTTCTTCACACTTGCCCGCCTCACTATTCATAAAATACTATCCAAGTTACAGATCAACGAAGGGAAAGTGCCAAACAATAATAGCCTTCTGTGGTACTTGCAATTGCATAGTCCCTGAAAATCAAAGCAAGGCAAGACTAATTTATATCACCAAGCTCTAGCTAGGATGGTATGCCCCAATCTTCCCCACCAACCAATCTAATTGTCTCCGTTTCAGGATCCCTTCGAAGGAGACTAGAAGATTTATGACAATCAGTGACCGGTTCAATACAAATTCATCTACATAACAAGGTTCAAACACGAACCAACACAGTACTCAAACAAGGAGAATAACAAGTTGCAGTAGAAAAATCTTTCGAAAGAATAGTCTTTGAGGTTTCTCCACCACCTCTGCTTTTAGAGCATTAGCTCATCTAGCTGACTCACTGTTGTACTACAAGATCTGTGTCTGAGGACAATAACAAGGAACCTAAGCATCTATGATTTTCCAGAACTTGGACCAAATAAGAATGACTTCACCCTTCAAATTAATGATATTTAATAATGCCTCCTAAACTATCTTTGACTTCTTCTAACGCAATAATCCCTAGAATAAAGCATGAAAGATGATATTGATATAAATATATATATACACACACACCCACTAAATTTTGAACGTGGAAAATTATCACTCAGGAGTCCACAAATTAATAGTTGGTCAAGGCCCCTCAGCTAAGAAAAAGCCAAAGCACAATGATGTATGAAGACCATTCAGAATAATTACTAAGTGTAGCTAATTCTAGCATCCAAGAAAATCACCAATGACTATAGCCAAACAGATTGAAAATTCAGAACTACCACTTAACAAGCTGTAACACCAGCAAGCAACTTCCATTACGTTTATATCCTCAAACAAGATTCTTGCAAAGCTTTTCAAAGTGATGCAGTCTATATAGAAATCCTTTCCTAGCAAGAAATTAAGAACGCATTTATAAGATTGTTCCGAGTTTTACACGAAAGCATTGACTAGCAAATAGAGTTTTCCATTTCAACATCAAAATTCAAGAAATCAATTTTTTTCAGTGACCGGTCAACTCAGTAGTCTCTCAACCGTGCTCAAGTTTCCAATAATAGAATTGCAAAATCTTTGGTCATTTTAAAGGAATTGACAAGAGCAGTGCAAAATTGGATACCAACCGTGCATAAGGAAAGCTATCAAAGACAACGTTAAATTGGAGAATACAACAACAAATATTGGAACAAACAAATATAATGAATGGCTAAATCAAATTGGTACACACATAAGAACAAAAGAGGTTCGTATGCCTTTCCGAAACGTAAATGACAACTAAAAAACAGCAAGAATATCAGTAGCATCCATCTACAACTCAAGTAAATTTAACCGTCTGATCTAAGATATCCAACAGAACAACAAAAGAAAGTCTGGAGTTTCCTAATTCACATGTTTTCATGATAACCCCATATACAACACCAAGTCACCATCTCTTTCAAATTAACCAGTGCCACTCAAATCCCAAAATATCTACAAAAACTGTGTTTACCCTAATCCTATGGCTAGCACTGGAACGACAGCGTTTCTGTCGCACTTACCTGAAGAAAGGGAAGGAAGAGAATCTTCAAAGACCTCTCCAAGTTGGGCTTGGCACAGGCAGCGTTGGAGAGAGCGGGAACGAAGAAGGTGAAAGCAACAAATTTGGTGAAAGTAAAGGATAGGGTGACCGAGGTGAGTTCAAGCAACCGAATGGTAACGGTGAAGACGGTAACTGTAACGGAGGCTGTGACGTAACCATCCCTGAAGTCTGGGGCGGGGCTAACTCCTGCGTATGAGGAACTAGATTGTTCCAGCGAGGAGACGCTAGAGGAGCCAACGGCGAGAAGCCGGCGAACTGTTTGCTTGAATCGGCAGCAGAGGATGAGTTTTGGAGGTAACGCATGTAGGCAGAAATCGGCGATTCGGCCGCCGCGTGGACGGCCGGAAATGGAGGCAGTGGGGAGAGAGGCGCTGCAGGGCGGTGGATAAAACCGCCGGCGGAAGTAGAAGCTCCGTGGATGAGCGGTGGTTGGTGAGGAGGGGGGACGGCGCTGTTTAGCAAGGGAGGAGGGCGGTTGCTAACGTGCTCGAGGGGAGGAGGGCGGATCCGCTGCAGGCGTGAGCTGGGAGGCTTGGGTGGTTGAATAGGCGGAGGGTTAGAGATCCTCTCGTGAGCCGGTGATCCGGTGAGTTTCTGGACGACGTCTCTAAAATCATTCTTATTGATGTTGTACACCGGCGGCTGATGTTGCTGTGCCTGCAGATTTTGCGGGTGCTGCGTCGGTTGTAGCTGCGATTGTTCTAGTGGTGGCTGATTAAGGGTTGTGGTCTCATCAAAAGGTGGCTTTTTTGTGATGATGGGCTTGGAAATCTTATGGGAGAGTTTGTTCAAGTGCTTGAGGTACTGATCCCTGTTGTTATTGTTGGCACTACTACTGGTGGTGATGGTAGAGTCTCCAGAGGATTGACAGCTTTTATCCATTGTACACAAACACCACTCAACTTTCTCTCTCTTTATTCTATAGATCTAATCTAAATGATATAACTAAATCAATGGAGTTGTGTAAAATAGCAAAGAAAAGCTGAGTCCTGGATGATTTGTATACGCAGTATCTGTGGTCTCTGTTAGCGGTTGGCCAGTAGTAGAGTAGGGTCACAGTCAGATAGGGATTGGATGGAGATAGAGATAGAGAGATAGGACTTACTTTCAAACTTAATATACTATCTTACCTGCAAATAATAGAGAAGTAAGCTTTCGATTTCGAGGGAAAGAAGAGAGACGGCATCAATACGTCACAGTCACCCGTTAAAGATGGCGCGTACGTTGTACGTACCACTCTTCCCTCTTGTATTTTAGATTAATATTAAGTTTGTTGACTAATTAATGTGGCTCTCGGTTTAGAGAGCTGGAGTAATTATTATAGTTTGGTTAGGAGGAAGAAAAATGTTGAGATGGTAACATGATTAAGAGGCACTGGAATTGGAATCAAAACATAGGCTTGTGGGGGATTGTGAAGCCATTTAATTAATGGTGTTTTTCTTTAATGGCGAGTTATCATTTTTATAATCTAACACTAATTATACTTTAAACCTCCGTTGCAGTCCCTCCATGGTATAAAACTTGAAACGCAAGTAGTGATGTACTTCCTTTCCTTGTCCTAAAAGGTAGAATCGTTCATTCCAAGTATCCTCATACTTTGGTTTGACGAAATAGTAAGGAGATAGATCACGGTTTAATCTCAGCCAATTTCTCAACAAAACGGTCCACTCCTCTCGTTATCAAGATTCAAAACCTAATCTTTATCCCAAGTTAACCTTGCTAATAACTAAGTGAGCTATCCATGTTCATTTTATGCCATGTGTATCTATCTGTCTCTATCTTCCGGTCAATGAGAATCCCTCTTCCTTTCCCGTCTCCCCTCTCCACGCTTCACCTCTGATTGTAGTCAGGTTGGACTGTAGTGAAGTGACTAGTTTTCAATTAATTCAGGGGAGGGCATATGTTATTTTTGGGGATACTATTTTAGTCAACAAAATGATTGCTTTAAACTTAATCCTGATGGTATTCTTCTTTTGCTTCTTCTTGCACGTTAATATCCAATTTAGCCAAAACAAGTAGGAAACAGATTGGAGCTTTTTTGTAATTTAAATAATTTTTAATTTTTCTATATATTTTAAATTTTGGAATAATTTTCTTTTAAAAAAATAATAAAATACAATTAATATGAATATTACATATAAACTGATTAAATATTTTTCAACATTTAATTAATTCAAGTATAATGTTTATATTAAATATTTTGAAAAAATTAAAATTACTTCAATTATAGGGAACCCTTACTCACCCAAACAAAGTGTGTGAACCAATGATTAAGCGCGGGGTCGCTTTTGCAGATTTACGCTTTTCTCTATTTTCCGTATTCCATATATGCTTATTAAAGAAATAAAGCAAAAGAGATTAGCAAGTATCGGAGAATTCGACGGTGGTTATGGTTATGTTCATGCATTGCATATGCCTCAAAAGCCCCAAAAATATATATTTAAAAAAAGAGAAAAAGAAAAAGGGAAAATAACAATTCTCCGGTACTTGCAATGCATGCTTCAGAATAAAATCAAAAGCACTTGCTTTCCTTTCCATTTATCGGAATTGCAGCAGTTGCTTATATAACCTCTTTAAATTGGTGATTTCTCATTAAAGTTTTCGTGGAGGTGGCAATGGCACCATGTTGATTAGCTTTTTTTTTATGAAAAGAGAAAAAAAAAAGTGTTTCATACAGCCAATTTGGCGGAAGAATATAAAACGAAGCGACTCTGTTGTCAAATACGCCTACCTCTTGATTTGTTGTCCTGGTTTTGGAAAATGAAAGTACATCCTACGAGTTTGTCATCAGTTGAATATGATGTGGTAATAGTTTCAGCTCTTATCTTTGACTATTGGAATATAATAGAGTCAGGAATTGGTGTGGATCGTCGATTCCTTTAATCTTTAATTTTTTTTGTTTATCACATCAATCACTAATATTGATTTTGCTGCAATTCCTTTTGTTATTCCATTAACTAATTGAATTGTTGTTATAATTGATGGCCTAAGCCTAACATAAGTTTAAGTATCCATTTTGTATTATTTATGATATAATTAATGACCTAAATGTGTTTCGAATTTTTATGTGAATTTTAAGTGCGTTGTAGTTTTACATGTCATTAATATAATATCGATAATACATTCAATTATATTAAAATTTAATTATTTTTAATAATATAGCATAATTTTTATTTAAAATTAAGGAGTGGTCAAATTCTTAATGAAATAAGATAATTGAAATACATTTGGAGTGTGAGTTTATTATAATTACATATAATTTAGTGTATCAATAATCGCAAGTTTCAATCTTATTAGATTTCTAATTATTATATTAATAATGCAATATGATATTTATTTAAGATTTTAAGGGTTAATTATATATAGGACAGCTTTCGATCAAGATTTTAAGACTGTTTTACCTAATTAAATAACATATTAAGCTCTTTTACTTGTTAAAGATATTGAGGTAGAGTAACCTAAGAAAGTCGAACCCATCATGACTCTAAAACCTCACTCCAAACTACAGCTTAAAAAAAGGGGGATAATTAATTAAATATTTATTTTTAAAAAATTAAATATTTCAACTAAAATTTTTTAAATATTTTGATATGACTAATGAATCAAAGTAAATGCTGATATTTGAAGAAGTTATTTAGCTTTCTGCCTTTGTTAATATGATTTTTTAAGTTTCTTAAGTTTAGCACATTATTATTCTAAATATAATAATTTATTTGATGTTCAAAAATTATGTTGAAAAGAATACATTATGTAGTCTCTCAAAAGTCAAAACGTTAATTTTGACATTACTATGTCAGCCACATCAATAAAATATTCTTGAACTGAATTATAAAATTTTTGCAATGTTAAAATAATTAAATAGCTTAATAATTCTAGCAAATTAGTTTTTTGATGGCAATCCTTTGATTTAATTCTTCGAGGAATTTCTATAAGAATTCTTAATTACGTACCAAACTTGAGAGTTTGAAAGTGTGACATAAATGTAGTTTCATATTAGGTACTTCCTATCTTTTTGATGGCTTGTTGTCGCTGTTAGAAGGGAAGACTTGCCAACTATTCAATTATGACAAGTGTTAATTTAGTAATAATCTTCGAGAATATAATCGCAAATCATGCAAAAACCATAGCTGGTGGTGGTAAACGACGACTGCTCCATGCCTTGACATGGACACTTGTAGTTAGGTTTGATAATGGATTACCTCAAATTTAACGCAAATTCTTTTAAGAGTCCTTGGAGAGCCACTGGGAATAGACATCTGCGTCAACCCACCAAAAGTTACACCGTAGAAGACGAAATCATCAAGTACTTCAACTAATTAATTGATCTTTGGTTTGGGCCGGGAGTCTCACCGGCCAGGTATTGTCCCTGGTGTGGTCGTCAGGTTCTTTAGTGAACCCTATCCTCTCTGTTGGGGGCTTGCGGAAGTCGAACCTGTGACCTAAGGGTTTTGTTGCGTTGAGATGCACGCCTCACACCACTGAGCTACGTAG